>KE525002.1:534527-552393 GCA_000441895.2 Anopheles sinensis
TTTAGAAAATACCAATAAAAAAATGTAACACTAACGCTATTCTTTCTTTAGAAAAATACTTCTGAATAGCTTAAGAACATTGTATTCATAAAAATTATTAATAAATTGTATGCTCCAAATTAATATTTAGAAAAAAAGTAAAACCGAAAATTTACATGTTGAAGCCACTGAACATTAGTGTTACTTCACAGTCTATCGTCTAGTGTTTGTGTGTGGCAATGTTTTCATAAAGAGAGCCATTATTTATTGGCTTTAAAGCACTCGGACTGAACATGGAACATTCAAACAGAATAAATGGCGGTGCATGCATGCAATTTATTGCAACACACAGTTGCACCCGCACACCCGCGTCAGCGAAGCCCAGAATGGCGCACATACAATACTCGAGTCAAAGCAGGAGGCTCAAGACCAAAGGCAAAAACCTACAAAACAAGAAAAGACAACAGTCGTCTTGAAGGGGGTTATTTTTACGATGATGTTGTTTTTTTCGTTTTTCACTGGGCGAAGGGCGCAGGCGAAAGGCACGGTGCTGGCAAGCCCGTATTTGCTTTGAAAACATCAAGTTTGGTGACAGGAGACAGGAGAAGGACGGAGACCGGCGATGGGGGTTGGGTTAAGGGATAGCACAAGACACCTCCAAAAGAGACACAGCAACGAAGACGCGAAGGAGACGGATTGACGGAAGACAAAAGTGAGCAACCGGGGAATAGGGGTTTTAAAAAAAGGGGCGAAACAGGGAGTTCGAAAATGAAAAGCTCTCCAACGATCAACAAGCACCACGTTCCCCACGTCCCGTTCCACCCCAGGAAACTGCTGTTCCTTCAGAAAAGGGAACGGTTCGACTCCGAAACCGGGCAGCATAAAAGCCACACTTGGAAAGGTGAACATGGTAACGGCTTCGGGTTCGCCGCATCCACACCAACAGACCCGCCGGCAATGGCCGACACACACACAGCAGCAGCAGCAGCAGCATGAGCAGCATAGAAGGTATGCTTTGCTTTGGAGTGCCCAAAGAGGTGCGATCAGGTCCGCGATCGTACGCCAACTGCTGCGTCGGACCTCGAAGATCAAGATGGCTGCCGGTTCTTGTGGACTCGGGACCGGTTGGGAGGCTTTTAAATTTTTACATAAATGAATATTTATCGGCGTCTCCGAGCGCCCTGTTGCCAAGTCGAGCCGCCCAGCATCAGAAAGTCCGGCAGCGTTTCGCGGAGAGTCAGACGGAGAACGATGCGACGTAGGAAGGGTTTCTTTCTATGTTTTGATGAGGTGAGTTTCGTAGCGGTCTGCGTTTACCTTGTTTTCGCCGTCATGTTCCAGCGACCGGACACCGCTGGTGGGCGGTGGAGGGTCAACTTGAATTTATGTTTTGACCAAAGCTTCGAAAAGTGCGAGAGAAAGCAAACGGCGACGGGTTTGGAGTGGTTTCCACCTCTTCTGCGCAGAATGAAGAACGTGTTCTGGGCACGAGGCAGCATGGAGGCTGCGGTACGTGCCAAAACGCTACGATGGCGAGCATGACCGAAACGAGTCGCAACGGTTGACGGAAACGCTCCGGGAGATGGTTTTCACCCCTTTCTGCCGAGCTCATTATCGCCCGGCTTGAGTTTCCTCTTGGACGGCACCGACTTGTGCGCAGCATCCTCCATCCCCACGAGGGCCTGCAGTGGAAATGATCGCCTTCCGACAAATTACTATTCCGCCACCGCACACCGTTTGATCGTTGGTTCGCGCCATCGACGGCAAGTGACGATTTACTACGGCCGTTATGTAGTCCAACAACGCCGCGCAGCATTTGTACGTTTAATTTCTTTTTCCGGACGTCCCCAGTGATGATCGGTCAGCGATAGTGACGACCGGAAGTGTTGTCGTTATGCGGACACATTGGTGTTTCTTCTCGTACGATACAATGCAACTTTTCCGGCCGGCTTCCAGCGGTGCTCATTTCCTGGCAATTGATCGGAGAGAGCAGTATCACGGCTCATTAACATTGTTATGAAAAAAAGATTTAATCGAAAATTTAATCGAAAAGGTAGTATTCGACGATCGTCTTTATTTAGTCATGCTAATGACCAAATTTTAGCAAAATTGCAAGAAATTCTGCAATTCCTGTTAAGGTTAAGAAGTTATGTTGCTAGTCATTGTTTCTAATATCACACAAAAACAATCCCCCAAACAGTCAACAAAGACTGCCATATACTAAAAGGGTGGTTTTATCAAAAGAATTGATTAAACTGAGCTTTTTCAGGTCCTATGGTACATTATTTGAATAATAGGGTAAGTGCTTCTATAGTGGTGCTGTACCAATAGTGGAGGTAGTGGAATAAAATCCTAGCTCTACGAAGAAATAAATACAATAGCGTTATTTAAACTAGTATGAAATGTTCTTTGATCTTTTATGGAGCGTTCAAACCTTGCCATTCAGTAATAAAGTAAGGCTCAAAATTCGTATTTCCCAAGCAGGTTGTACTAAGACGCTGGATTCCTTAAGAATTTATCAGGACTGCCGTGATTTCCTTAAGGCTATAAATCTCCGCAAAAAGCATTGATCTATATGACGGAATGCGTTTGTCTATGGCCAAGACAATGCATTGATCTGGAAGGAGTACCGGGTAGGATGAAATTAATTGGGTTTTTTTCGTGTATTTTACCTGATAAGCTGTAAAAATAGATATTTTTCTCAAGAATAATGGTGTTTAGATCATAATTGGTATGAAGATGAGAAATATTCTGTTTTTGACACATATAAGTTGCATCATCTTGTTAGCACCATGACAAAGTGTGCCACTATTGGTACAGTTACCCTAGTAATTATTGGGGCGAAGAGTGATTGTGCCACAGAATACGCAGTTCCGTAGTTGTTCACCTCCCTTGTCTCCTGTTTTTTTTCCAATTTGATTTTCTTCATCATCATGTAATGTGAATATTTTGTTACTTTCATTAGGCTGAGTTAACGATTTAAAATCTAAACTTATTTATATTTTTTGGAAAAGGGAATATGTGTGGTAGTAATTGAAAATATTACAAATTTTTATATTTCTTAAAACATGAAAAATTTACAATGAAAATAATGATGAATTTGTTTCTATATTCGGTAATGAGTGAACGGGTTCGAATAAGCAACAAATTAAAATAGGAGTAGGGTTTGCATTTCTTGAAGATTAAAAATGAGATAGTATTAAATTGTTGTATACAATGAATTTTTGAGGAGTAAGCATAGCTTTGAGTCGATAGAGACATGTAAATAAAGGACCACATAAAAATAATTGTAAACTTCCCTCACGCTTACAGCTTATCTTTAAGTAGACATAAGCTTCCCTTAAAGTTCGCCGTCGGTGTCTCCAAGATGACTGGCGTTGTCTCGTTGTGTACTGACATGCTGACGGTTCAACCAAGTGGATCGAAGAGATTTTTCCCCCTCACTTGCCGTCACGTGATTTGATTTGACTTCATAAACATATCACAACTCACAAACGGACAGAAACCAGCACACTCGCTTCTCGGAAGATGGCGACGTTCCGAGAACGCACGCACCCGGCACTCGTACATGGCCAAAGTTTATGGTTTTCTGCCCGGAAAGCTGCTGATGCTGGAAACAGAAAGGACAGACCCGGTTTCCATAAACAGCGCTCCGATCGCTCCGTAAAAAGTGCTACGTTTTCTTCACCGGAAAGGCAGTGGTGCGTTTTAAATTTCGACAAAATCAATTATACAGAAAAGGATTTTCACCACGACGTGATTCGAGCGTGCAAAACGTGATCACTGGTAATCAACTGCATTGACAAGTTCGAAGGACGCATCATGCGGGGTTTGCGTACATTCCTAAAATGAGCCAGCAAATGTCTGCCTTTGGAAAACTCTTCCTTAGTGCCGCGAATTAGCGCGACTTGAAAACATCCCATCAATCTGGTGGGGAAAAAATATAAACGGAACACGTCCGCGGCCAGGAAGAAATCCATTCGTCATAACTCGAAACTCCCGAAAGCCACCGACCAAAGTACTTTCTGTAATAAGACGATTCGGGGAGAACCTCGGTCGAACTTTTCCGTGCCGGTGGCCATTTTCGGCGCACCGTGCGAGCGTCTTTTCGCCAAATTGAAAGTCAAATTATGCGACCGTAAAAGACCGACCGTGGAAGCAGCGCATGCAGGGCGGGGAAGTGATAGAAAAACTGCACCCAACTACTTTTGGCAAGTTGGTCCTCCTTTCGGTTCGTCCGATGGGTGCATAAGGGGGAACAAACACACACACACACACAGAAAGGAGTTGGGAATGGGTTTGCACGAAGAAAGAAAGAAAGGAAATTGCTCCCTCGGTCTCATGTGCTGCTCCGTTGGCATGCAACGCCGGCCCAAAAGTCACCCGATGGCACTGATGCTGATGATGATGATGATGATGACGATGGCCGCTCACCCTCCTCTAGCTCCTCCTCCATAACTGTCGACGAAACGTTTTGCTTTTGGTGGTTCCCGGCGACTTTTGGGGCGAAAACTTTGGAGCAGATAACGGTTTATCTGTTTTGCTCCTACTTTATGAAGTTTACTCACGAAACTTACCGGACAGAGCGTCGCGAACCTTCCCTTGTTGGTCCTCACCAGGAAGCTTCCTTCCAGGGTCCTTGCCGTGTGTTTGGCTTTGTGTCATTTGCTTCGCGTTCGTCGAAAACACGATTGTTGATGATTATTTTAGTGGTTCTTTAATTAAGATGTAATTATGTTGATAAAAACAACTTTTTGCAAACCCCGACTTTGCGGGTCAGCATCGGAATGCCAACAAGGGCCGGGGAGGGGGATGGCAGCCCAAGAATGGACAGGAATATTGGCAAAATATTGCAATACAGAGCGGGTCAAAAGCAGGCGGAAATCGCAGCGTCTGGTTTTCGCCGGCCAAATGAGGACCACTTTCAGGGAGGGGAGAGATTGTCGATGGTTTTGATTTTGCCAAAAACGGTCTCAGTAAACATGAAACTCGCGTGTTTACGGTGTGCCAGACTGTCATTTCATTTCCAGAAGGACCGAAACTTGTGCTTCGTTGCGAGTGAGGTTTAACTATCGGAGCATCCGTGCATCGTCTTACTTTTGGCGAGTATTCTTACGACTGTAAAATCTTACGGACTATTGATCCGCAAAGAAATGCAACCGACCCGGGGAAGGGTATCGGTATCCAACGGGCAATGGTGACAATTATTCCAACACCATGTTTATGTTTACAATTCCCGTTCGGGTAAGGGTGTCTGTTGAAAGTTGTTCCACAAGAATCGATCGTCACAAAACTCTTTTGAACACACCAACTTGAACGTTGAATTTTCACATTAGCAACGAAAGATAGTACAAGAAAATCACCAAGTGTCAATTATGGATGTTCTTCACCATCCATTCTGCTCGGTTTGATGCTGAATGGAGTAAGTTTTCACCACCATTAAAGTACCCTCCGCTTGCTCTCCGTAACCCTTGCTGACATGAATCTTGCCCAAACGACGGAACTCAACTTTATCAATCCTTTTCCCTTTTTCGCAGCGAAGATTGGTGCTGGTTTCGGTTGGGCAAATCGAACCTATCCCGGAATCCCGGAAAACGTGAAAGGAAAACTTCAAGTAGCGTCACATGGGTGTCTCACACAGACACACACACACACATTCGTCCCGGGAAAGGATACGTTGTGGCGGGAAATGGATAAAGTTTTCCATTCCTCCGTCAACCAAGCGTCCCCCGGAGCCGGATGGCAGGCTGATCAATATTCAGGAATCGTAACGTTTAGCGTAAAGTGTGCATATAATGGGAGCACTTTCAATCACTTTTCAAAAAGGGAGCACATTTTAAAACAATAATCTAGTGGAAATAGAATTGAAAAGTTGGTGGGCGGTTTCGAGGCGGTTCGGATTTTATTCCGCATCGCAGCGGGAAGGTTCGGGTGTGTTTATCAAATTTAATTCAGTTTCGACATTCCTTTTATCAATCTGGGCCATGCTGATTACTGGCGCGGACAAATGCTCCCATTATTTCTCCCATCTACGAACATCAATGCGCTTTTCCGGGGGACAGAAACCGGGGAGAAAAAGGAGGCGGTGTGATAAAATCTCCATTTTCAAACGGGGTCTACCACACGCTTCCCGCGAAAGGCATTTGCCAAACATTTCCACGGATGTTATGCGGCTTTTGGCACCTCAGGGGCACACACACACATCCACACACACAAAACAAAAGATTGACAAAATGCTACTTAAAATTGAATTGAAAAACCGACAACGGCATCCCTGCGGCAAGTAAGCCAGATAACTGTACCGTGAATCAGTTTTCCACCGCGTCACGTAAGAGACTTTTCATTTCACGAAACACCCGACAATGGCGTGGTGAACCATTTTTCTTGGCCCGGCGGCACCACCTTCGGCGGCAGCGTACGCGGGAAATATGCGGGAATCAAGTTTCCAGTTACCGTGACACGACAATGGCCATTATTAAGAGCATATTAATTCTCATAATCTAGCGCTGGCGGTTGTGCTAAATGGAAAAATAATTAAGCTCCAAGCCAACTGACACTCGCGGAGACTCCGGCTTGGGTTGGGTTTCGGATTTTTCTTTTAATTCTGGTTTTGTTTTTCCTCCACTACGTTTTCCATTTATTTGAACTGCTGGTTGCGCCTTGTTCAAGAGCCTTCGCCCGGAGTAAAGCACCGGGTAACCTTTTGGGGCCGATGTAAGCTTTTAACTGCCCAACACGCAAATCATAAACCGTCGCCAGATTTAGCTAAGCAAACCACAAATTACACGCTAATCGCACTTTAATAACTCAATCGCGGGCATTGTGCTAACGATTTGACGATGATCTGTTCGGTAGGACAAGTAAGTTGTTAGGTCAAAGTTTCGCGTGAGGCCGTTGTTCGTTTCGATATGAAGCCTAGTTTATTTTTTAACATTTTAACTCTGTTCTGGTTTCATTTGTTCGAAAATACCCGCGCAACCATGAAAAAGCTTAAACGTTGTCTTAAAAATCAACAAGTACAAAGAGGTCAACGAGTCTAAGGGGTTGTAAAAAGGCAAACAACCCGTCTAAGTTAATCAGTTGATCCGCAATCAGAAAAGTATGCCATTTGGCGATCCGTAGGACTATTGAAGAAACAATGTCCAGATTGAGTAAGGCAGAATTATATTCACGATGCACAGGTTTCTTCATAACTCTCAAGTTGAGATATTTCATACCATTTTCGTAGAGTCCGTATCACAACGTGGCGCCAAACTTGCTAGAGTAGTCTCTATGAACTACAAAATAAAACCGAAAAAACAAGTGCATCGTTCAAGTAAAGAACAGGTTATAACGGACGGATTGTCCATGAAAATAGTGTAATGATGTGTTGCTAAAATTTAGAAATTAAAAATCTCAAATGTAAAAAAAAACGAGCAAATTGAAATTTAGTTTTCAAAATCCTAAAGTATCCTGATTCTTTAATTTAAAAGTTTATAATTAAACGCAGAACTAATACTTTAACGTAAATTGGATGATTTATTACTTATACCTTGAAGTAAATTGGATTTTTGAAGATTTACCAAAAATACCGTAACCAACCACCGCAAAAGGTTCAAGGTGTATTTTTTGTCGTTTCATATAATTGATTCATACAAGTAAGCTGATCTATTTTAACGGGAAGTTGAAAAGTAAGCAAAAAAGATATTATATTGTCTTACATTATATATATATTACAAAAGGAAAGCAGAGACATTAAACTAGCAAGCATTTTTAGTGAAAATTATAGAATGCGACAAGAAATATAACTGATTTCGAGTATAATTGTTTGTTTTTGGATTTGCCTAATAAAAAAAAAACGTTATGTCAACATTATTGAACAATTCTGGAACAAATCATTGATCAAATGAATCAAATTGATCTAAAAACAAATCGGACCGTTAAATCCGAATTGCTTTCCATGATTAGCTCAATAAGCACAAGTGCAATCCTGGAACGACACTTCCATTCCGTACTAAAAATCACCCCTTTATTGTTATGCACATGTGTCGAGCTTCGATCGACATAAATGTGTTTGGCGAATGTTAACTGCTATTGCACTTGCACCATCAATTGTTACCCTTCTGCCAGCCATGACTCACATGGGAAGAAACCTGCCACAACCGACCCGTTCCGGAAGATGATTCCTTCGAGAGTTGATAGTTGACGCACCCTAGTTCTGAACAAAACCATTCCACATTTCCAGCAGGCACTTTGCGTGAAGCACAACTTCCTGTTCGTCACGACGACCGACGGTTGAACTGCTCCACGAGTTGTTTTATTTTATTTTTTCTCGGTTGACTTCCTCATTCCGGCACATATGCGCTACTTTTCCTTCAGGTTAACGCGCTCAGTCATAAAGCCTGGCTTGACGGGGGAAGCTCCTGCAGGGGTTTGCTTTCGATTATTAAACGATTTCGGTTACACTTTACGCTCCGGCTGGCGTCAGTGGCGAGGGACGTTGGCGGTTAGAACTGCCCACCAGCACCATTTGACGCCCATGCCTGAAACGGCCGTTGGTCAAGATGCACTTGCCTGCTTGGTAGAACCCTTAGTCATTTAATTTCGTCCAGCCCACATACGATCGCGTGGGTTCGCTCAGAGGTTGACCCCGAGGGGAGTCGAAACAAGCGAACCGTGTGTGGATGCGCGTTCCATAACTTTGAAACACGGAAGAAAAATGTCATTTCTGTCGTGACGATTGCTATCGGCGCACATAATACGATGCACGATCGCTGCCCAATTCGGTTAACGATTTCACTCCAATTTTCCATTGTTTTCCACCTCTCTCCTGTGACGATACGGTGGATGATACGGAATCTGGTGGGACTTTCTTTTCCTGCGACCGAATCGGTAATCGCCATCAGGGATGGGATTCATCACGTCCCATTACTGTCACCGTTGACTGCCGGAAAACAATGTCCTGCCGATCGAGGTTTGTCGAAAGGAAAGTTTGTTCGAGTCAGTTCGTTTGCTTCATCCACCGTTGTTGAGCCTCCAAAAAGGGGAAAAAGTTGACTTAATTACCCTCCCAAAACTCCTGCCGGTGACGCTCCAAACTAACGACCGAGATCATGTATGCTGTCGCCCCGAAAGGCATCGCGAGCAGATCGTTTCATTCTCAAACTGGACGCAACCATATTCGAAAATTGGCCTCATTTCATCCTCTTCGGGACGCCTACGCACAATGGGACGCTTGAATGGTAGTATTGTTTCACGTTTCGTTCCAAAAACGAACGGTAAGCGGTTGATTGTGGCCAATCGTGAATCGTAAAGATGATTCGAACGAACGACGCGGGGAAGGCGGACGTTGAACTGAACTATATGCAAAACTAGTTTGGTTTGACATTCATATGTGGATCATAAACCTTTCCTCTAAAATGACATTATTAGACTAGTTTACACGACTTGAATTCGTAACACGATCAAGCACCATAATTTAAATCAATATTTACGTTTTACTTTGTAGTCACTGTGTGGTTTGAGTCTACATTTTACGATAATAAACGGTTTGGTGACATCTTCCAAAGTAGTTCTGATGTGTTTAGCTTCATGGCCTTAATAAAAAAACAACGCTTTTAAGATATAATTTATAGAATTGAACATATTCAGCCTTAGCACGGACTTCTATCGAGTTGATCCGATCGAATCGAGCTCAATTTTAATTCATATCACGTCGAAGGAACCGAACCTCCAAAAATTAGGCGTAATTTAAAGTAAAAATTTGTTCTTAATATCTTACTAAACACAGCTAAAAAAGCAACTAGATTGAATATATTGAATTTCTTGATATGATCTTTTGTAAGTCAGTTTTAATATACTCTTACTATACGAAAACTGACTTACCAATGACCATAACAAGAATTTTCATTTTTTTTTTCATTCTTTCAATTGCTGATATACGATATTAAATAATCGATGAAATATTTAAAAATCCGGGATTTTTTTTCCAATATGATTTAAACTGTGTAAGTTGTATTGATCTACAAGAGCACTGTTCGATACAACATTTTTTTCTTTACAAAACTGTGTAAAGAATCGACATATAGCATGATTGAACATGGTATAAAAATTTCCTTCCCAAGGTTAGTTTTCATGAGACGTATCAGAAATAAAATAAATGAAACCCCTTGAAATAGATAAAATGTGGCACTCTAATAGGTTTTGGATAAAATTGTTAGCCATGTTTACCTGTCTATTCCCATGCGGTGCTTGTCGTGTTGGAATGAAATCGTTCAATTTACCACATTTCATAACCACAACGAACTTTCGACTACTACTTCTACTACTAGCTGCAGCATCCTGCATTCCGAGCGATGTGGCCGCTAATGTTTTGACAGCAACACACTAATCCAACGCAAAGTAAATACACCATCCGCAATAATCGGAATGGCCTCGGAATCCGTGTGCAAATAGCCTGTCACCGAATTTCAACTCTAGCCCGCATTTTCGACCACTCGCCACCGGATGGACGGATCGACCGGCGCTGCACAATCCATCTGCACTTTTCCATTTCCCCGCCATTCGCCACAATTGCACACGCACCGACCGATGGGGGGCCTCGTACGTGTGCATTAGATTCACGGATGGAGGCGCCTCGATTATACAGCTCGGCCCGGTATGGGCCACATTGATTGAGACCGATTATTGCCGATTGGTGGTGTCGATCGGAGTGAATTTTCCGAAACACGGTAATTAAATTAGCCCCAAGTTGATATCATGTCAACCGATTTACACGTACGGCCGGGTACTTCCGTCTGCGTTCGACGTGTTCGCTGTAGCGTACGGTTTCGGATATTTTGGGAGGACTGTAATTTTATCCCCACGTCGTTTTGCGCTGGAAACTTTGGGGAATTTCTCGTGAATTTTGTATAACTACACTCGAGCAGACGAAAGCTGTCACACCGGAGCGATTTCACTGGCGGTCGCAATCGACGAAACATGGATAAAATTTGTTCCATATATTTCGTACCGTTGGTTTTTGGAGTGCCATACTTGGCGTGAAACAATAAAATTCATTTGCAATAAACTTACACTTCTATCATCTGAAGTATTTGACTTAAACTTGTCGAAAGTTATTCAAAACTCATCGAGATTTGCTAAATTTGACTGCAAAGCCAGCAGTGTTTTTCTCAATTAATCACTAGGCACCAATCACCATAGATGACAGATAATATCTTCACTTTCTTCGTGCAGCCTTCAAACTGCACAATTTCCAGTTAATCACAGGCTCATGGGCTACGCGAAAGGTTTGGTAAACTGGTACTTCCGCAAATCACGATCGATAATGAGACGCCCATTAGAGGCCACGGAGGAGCTAATGAGACCTGCCTAGACCATCCAAGCCAATCTCTAATCGATGGTAAATTTATTATAATTTCTAACCTTCAATCTCATCGGCTCATCGGCAGACGAGACGAGCACGATTTACGACGCGAACTGCATTACGGTTCATTCGCCAAACTCCTTCACGGATAGATAGTACGGCGGAGACGTGATGGTAAGCCGGCACCTGGAGTGACAGAAAGGCCGCCGTGGCGTTGAATCATCTTCCGGCGTTCATTGATAGCTGGTGGCCCTTTTTTGCCTAAACGCCAGTCTATTTTCTCCCATTTTCACGCAAGCCTATCCATGAAATGACGGGGTTCGGGAGATCCAATCACGAGGGAGGAAAATGAAGGTAAGATCTAGCCGCGAAAAAGGCTCGTTGTTAAGTGGCCTGTAAAACTGGCACTGTGGGGAGTTGGACGAGCGGGAAAACTCCGTGTCGTCACGCGTCACGGGGCCACCGATCGCGGGTTGCGGGGTTCTAAAACGAAGTTCCTCAGCAAAGTGCCCCATTCTGGCGCGGGTTCTTCCAGCGTGATCCAGCTTTTACGGCAGCCCAACGACCGGAACCAGCACGGAGGCCTACGAATTAGAACCGTCGCAAAGTTTGGCTAGGCTTCGGACACGGCTGACAGCGCCACGGTTTGGCCGGGGAAGACCCGATCGGATCAATACGACTCGCAGCCATCGCTCGCGAAGTTGCCTCGTTGTGGAGGGGAGGGGTTAGTAAACGAGCGCAACGAAACTTCAATTGGAAAATCGTGATTCTCATTTGAATTTTAGGTACATTTATTCGCCCGACCGCTCGATCCCGAATTCCCTCTTCCAATTTCCATTTATCTCTCCCCCGAGGGCGTGCTGTAGTTGCTTTTGGTGGTTTTGAAGTGGACAACATGAAATACGGTAGCATGTACGTGCGTTAAATTAATATGTAATTACATCACTGGCCACGGGGGCTCAACGTCGGCGATCGATGGGTTCGCTCGGGGTTGATCGACGCACGGACGGGACTTGTTTGGCATTCATACACGGTGCGGTTGGTTTTGTGGACCGTAAGCCCGAGTATGTGACTGTACGTGTGAGTACGATAATGAGCCCAACTACACCTTTTTCTCTCCATGTTACTGAATTGTGGAGCTTTCAACTCCGTTATGCGGTCGGAAAGTGAACGAATAAATTCAGTTCAGCTTCACATTTATAGCGTGGTTTCCATTTTTTACACTCATTCCATCTAATTTCTTCTACTTTTGATCGAAAAAGATCGGCTCTAGGTTTCTTTGTACCAAATGTGCCAAGAACTTTCGGCATGTACACACATTTGCGGATGATAGGCCCCTGAAGAATCGAAACCATTATTAGCCAGCGTAAGGCGTAAGGCAGCAGAAGCAGCAGCGCAACATAAAACACCGAGTCACTGAGGGTAGCGAAGGAAAATAAAAGCCAAACAATTGCCAGAAGTCCATTAGGCTTACCGCTCCCCGATGTCCACCGAACCCACGATTGCAACGAACCTAGCTGGCCGAGGCTAACTTTACTTTGTACTTTTTCGATTGCTGTCGCTGACAGACTTCGATTGGTTTGCTAATCGAAGGAAAAATTCAAACTCAATTACGATGCTCGTGAAATGCTATTTTGTATGTGGCATGTTCTTATTACAGCCACACACTCCACTCGAACTCGAACGACCGATGGGGCGCTTCCGATTGGACCTGCGAACACTGTACTCAACGAGAAACTTCTGCATGTAAATAAGTTGTTGTCCGACACTGTCGACAAAGCGATCAAACCTTAAAGTTATCAAACTTAACGAATACTTCAAAACTTAAATCGAATATTTAGTGATACTCTTTAAATTGATTACAAATTAGCTCTTTTTAGCAACTCAATCTATCTATCTATCTCAACATACTGGAACTTTTTAATAATAAATCTTTCACTGTCGGTAAAATGGTCGCTGTTAAATTTTATAGGAGCATAACCGTTATTCTGCATATCGGAGAGGCATAATTTTAATGGAAAATATAGAAATTTGACTAGAGAACATATTGACTGAATATAGCTGAAAACAAGGTAAACTCAGTAGAAAATTATCACCATTCTAATTCTTCTTGTAAGAAACTGTAACTAAAAGATCACGATGTTTTGCTGAATAAGGCGAAAAGGTGTACAGTAATTTTCGTTTCTCAAATTGTATCTCTTTCATCTCTATTCCATTTCTTGAACCTAAATTGATACTTAAACATAATAAAGGAGATCAGTTGAGTGAAGTGAATGCATCGCTACAATTGCTTCACTTTCGTCGTCCAGCTAAAGGCCGACCGGTAATGACAGGAACGTAGAGGAGTCATTAGAGGAACCGCACAACGAAAAACAACAGGTTCTTAGGATCATCATTGAAACCATTCTGAAGCAACTTTTCTCCATGCAAAGCAGGAACAACAGTGTAAACTCACTCGGAACGTCAATCAACCGGTTGCTTTCTACTAAAAATTGTCTAATGAGGGTCCAGTATCGGGCGGGGCACCAACATGCAGGAGGTGCGCAATAGAATCGCCCATAATTGGAGATAATTTGTGCGTAATCCAGTTCCTTCTGTTGCTTTTGTTCGGTAGAAGTACCGAACCTGGTGCGCCTAGGAGCTGCCAGCCAGATTGATCCGACTGTTTGGGCGCCTACGGGCGCACCTGAGAGTCTCGGCAATTAAGCGGTCGCCGGTTCGGAGGTCATACTCTCGTCGGGTTTTCGACGTGATTACTCGTCGAGTGAAAGACTTTATCCGTTTCTAACGATTCATTGCTCGATGTCGAGCAATGAGTTCCACCGGGAGTCCCTTCGTGTAGCCCTTCGTAGTTCAAATTTTTCTTCAGAACTTGCGAAGGCAAATGAGGATGTAGATGCCGTGGATGGAGCCGAGGAGCTGATGCAATTGAACTTTTCTATCCGCCGACTTCCGGCCCTGACCGGACGACACTGCTGCGAAAGGCTTCCTATTCATCGCCAACTTTTCCAAGCCTCCGGCGACTCACCCAACGTTGACCAGGGATCCACCGGATTCGAATCTACGCGGGACGGGTTGGCTGTCAACAGCCAATCCTCGGCCGGACTCGGAGCCCAGCTCGTGCAACCACCAACTCTAGCCCGGGGACGGATGCATCGAAAGCCAAATGGCTGCAAACAAATTCATTTCGTACGTGATTTTTTCCGGACACAACTTTGCATACAGAACAGAACGTCGGTTGTAGAAACCCGGCGTTGACCCGGTCGATCTGTACCCAAGTTCAAGTCTCCACCCGGCACCTCCGCAACCACGAGGGAGCGTTGCGGTCCGAGTGCCGGGACATTCGGGACGGGAATGCTTCATTAGCATTCAACAGCACTTCAAATCCGCAGCCAAAGAGCCATAAAATAACAACGAAAGTTGACTGTCGAGGACGAGCCACCCGGAGCCGGCTCCAAGCGGACGACTCCGCGGGGGGGTTCGGGAGCACTTCGGGGAGCAGGACAAAAAAACATGATTCTTTGGAAAATTACTTATGTTTCGCTTCGGAAAGTTTTCTGTCGCGTTTAATTTGAAGTCACCCGCTGGTAGCGGTCAGGTCTCGGCGAAGGGCGTAGTGGGCTGCCGCAACCATCCTTCCTTTTCTCTCTCTCTCTCTCTTTCCCTGTTTCTCTTCCTGATTGTTCCCAAAATTAAATAGGAAAAAATATTCACGTCCCACGACCGAAACACAAAACCCACCAACTTCTGCATATAAAGGCTACTAACTTCGCACCGGGGTGGATTATAACTGGCCGAAACTCCCGCATCTTTTCCTGGACCGGCCGAGGGCACGATTTATTTCTGCAACGCGCGTAAACCGCGATGTTTGGGTGCGGATAACAACGGGCTGCCAAGCTTCCTGCATTGGCGTTCTCCTCGGTCAGGAGTAAAATTAAAATGAATGAAACGAGTATATTATTAAAAACCTTAACAAATCATCTGAAGAGAAGAAGAAGAAGAAAAAAGAAAAGATTATGACGAAAATCATCATTGAAAATCGTCCAAGGTAAGGTTATTGGTAAAAAATGCACTTTACAGCCTTTATGTTAAATTGAAAATGAAAACGACCATTAACTTTTCCGGAGATTTAGCTAACAAAAGTTTGCACTATTATAAGTTTGCCTTATTTCTGATGGTTCTATGGAAAAACAACAATTGAGTTCAGAACCCTCCATTTTTGAATTTTAATAAAACGTTTTAACGTTTGCATTAAAAAATTGACAAATTTCAACGATTTTTCCTAGAAAAACAAAAAACGCTAGTGACTTCCTGTTGAAAGTAACATAAAGAGTAGAATTTCTTTTAAATTCAGAACAAGTTCGACAAGTTTATCATTAAAATTGAATTCGCGGTGACCAAAACAGCAAACCTACTACGTTTGATTACGTGTAAAAATTTCAAGCAATACCACGCAATGAACTTGTTTGGTTTTGTTAGACAATTTGACCACAGAACTCAGCTGATATGGATTTTTGAGTACTTTGTCACTTATGGAGAAAGGTTAAATAATTATTTGGAAGCCTTGGTCCGGCCACGTACTGTGCAGCGAGACCCCTAATTGTAACAGAGGCCGTAGCGACAGGTAGAACTAAAAATGGCCTAATCATTCCGTTTTTTGGACCAGAATGTCGCTTCAACTGGTAAAATAGTTAAGAAAAACTGAGAAAAGATGGAGGTAATTATACACATTTGTCGATCGAGGCCAGACACTTAAACATAACGGCTCATATTCACAAAATTCGGTAAAATCTCATTATCAATACCAGCACTGATAAATCTATGTCCCTCAACCACTTTCAAGTGATAAAACCTTGGTAAAACTTAAACGTAGGACTTATTCCAACAATTTAAACCCCAAGCAGAGCAGCAAGTGGTCATGGTCATGCAGGACACAGCTACTGAAAACATGTCTATATGACTGGCTCTCAGAATATTTTTTAAGTACTTAAGTGATGTAACTTTACAATAAAATTTACTCCATTCAATAAGCTTGGTTAATTTTTTTCTTATCGTCGATGGAAATTTGTCTATTTTTTTAATGCATACGTTAACCCCCTTAACAATGTCACGTTGAGTGTCGCTACTGTTGCATACATTCAGGCGTAACAGTTTTGAATTGGAATTTCTGATGCACTTGATGCATTAAACGCATTTATTGATCGAAACTTTTCTTAACAACACATGTTTAAAGCAAAGTAAATAAGAGTTTTATCAAACATAGGGAATGTCAAACTTATGTTTGGATGTTTCTCTCACCATAATCAGTCCTAAATGACGCTGTAAACAAAAACTTTGAAAAAGCTAATTGCAATAAATCCTAACGGCGCTGCACCCGCACAGTCCAACCATATCAAACGTCGCCTCACTTCGGCCATCATTGCGTGCTTTTCCACCGATGCGGCACCGATAACCCCGCGCGCATAAACCATAATCATAACTTTCGCTTTACAAGTGGAAATTTAAGATGAATGTCCACGGGCTGGCCACATGCTACCACGGAGCAGCGTGTCTGGTGCGCTTGCACCGCGTAAGATACGGTGGCTTTTACGAGGCCAATCTTTGACATTCGGTAATGACACTTTACACACTGCCGTCGCACCTGATGTAGTTTTACTTTGTTTCGCGCAATGGATCGGTCGCGACCGGGCCAACTGCAAAAAGCCGTCGGGGGCCGACTCCCCGGTGACTCCCCGGTGGGCGCAAGTTTTTGGCAATCGACCGACACGGTGCACAGCCAGCGTCACACGGTCAACATTTGCACGTAGGGCGGTTTAAGTGAAACGGCTTTTGTTGACACTTAGAAGTTGGGGGGCGACGCTGGGGACAACATTGCGCCAACATGTCGGCGAGATCTTGGGTCGTGGATTTCGGCCGTTTTGCACGGGTGAACTTGGATTGCCAACGCTTTATGATCGCGTGGCACTTTTACACGATACGGCCCCGCTGCCACAATGGGGAACTTGTATGGAACAAGCGGACATTATTAGTTTTAGAGAGAATCGGCAGACTTTTCGCGATGTTTTGATATTGTATGAACGTGTTTTACCCAAAGTCAACATTGTAACTATGCTACATGCTTTTAAGTACTATAAATAATTCATTATTTGAGATTTTATAAAATTTTAACGCCTGAAGGTATGCAATGCACACCACACACGGTTTTTGTTACAAAATTGTCTTTGATTCGTATATGCGTGATCACCTGTAATTTTCATAAATCTTTATAAAATCAAATTACTCATGTGTATAACAAAATTAAAAAGCACATTTTTTTAATGAGTTCAATTTACTACGTCATTCAAGCTCATTTCAATATGATCGACATGATTTGATACACGGACAATTAACATATCTTCATTTTCATTGTCCGTCATGTTAAAAAAGTCTGTGACGATGGCTGGAAAGCTAAGCTTTTTGTTGCCGTGCTGTCTATAGTCTAATGAAACCGTAGATAGTATTGGATCACTACTGTGTATTGCCCGCTTAAACGTATCTTCTAAG
>KE525003.1:7909-18147 GCA_000441895.2 Anopheles sinensis
ATAAAAAATCATGTAATTGTTTGTGCGTTGGGGCAAGAAGGCCACCTAGTTTAATTTAAGGATTTAATGGAAAAATTGAAAATCTTAGCATATGTGGCGCTTGTATATGGGAGTTGTCTCCTTTTCACGAGAGCGTTTTCGCAGTTTTCCATTCCAGGCCGCTGGAAAACTTCTTTGGGACGAAATTCCCTTGTATTTACGCACCATCCTGCTTCACGGTGAACTCAACAACACTTTTCCAGTTTTTGGCAGCTTTACTCTGAAGAAAAATTTATTATATAGGGGTGGCACTCTTGCCCTAAAAGTTAACATTTTTAAAACTCAGATATTTCCGTGAAAAATTATTGATATTCTTGACTGACCCCTCGAACCTAGTCGATTTTTGTTTTTAATTGATTTGGTAGCTTATTTACTTCGGCAGAAATATTATATATATTTTTACGCGCAGCATAAAATGTATGAGAAAAATGCGAAAAGTGCACTATTCTGCATAAAATTCGGTACAGTATATCTAGTAGGAGGGAAAAACGTATCTGCATACTCATTTGGTCATTATATTTGATTTTAACTGCAAAAAAGCCAGGTGGCACACTTGCCCCAAATTCCGCTAGACTTTTACATTCTTCGTGTTTAATTTTACTTTCATCAGAGGGTTTATTCTCAACTAAAATCTCAAATAAACTTATTCAAACTCACTGAAATCATGGACGTCTTAAGGCAATAGGGTATATTAGCACAAGGTTTGAGCAACTCGTAAGAAAAGAATTTTCCATAGATGAATTAAACACAAATCAGCTGCAAACTTTGATGAAAAGATCCCCTTTGAAGACTTCCGTATAACAGACTGACAAAATACGGACCGTAAGATTTCAACATTGGTGTTAAAGTACAACAAAACCAAAAAAGAAAATTTAATGAAACACCCGTTAACGATTCGAAATCACTTACACATTACCATCGAGAATACGCCATTTTTTAAGGGCAAACAATATGTTAACACACAACATTTCAACCAAAATGAAACAGAACAAACCATATCTCATTTGAATAGTTGCATTCCATCTATGTTTATCGTTGTCGGTTTTTCTGCTCCATTCTAAATAGTGCCTCCGTTTTGTGGCACAAACAATCGATGTCAAACGATGATAGCCATAATCGACCAAGTAAAGGGAAAACCGAAACGCGGGAAAGTATGAGACTGCGGGAAAAATTGTAATGACCTGGGAATGAGGAGGAGAAAGAGTACGTACTACTTTGATCAACCACTACCATTTGCGCCGGGAAGAAAGGACGAAGGGGAGGAGGCGGTAGTAAAGGCATTCGGAGGTAACCGTTCGGAAGATGTCGAAAGCGTCAGATCAAACGGCAGCTTGGACAGAGAAAAAGAACAACAACTATCATCAAACGGTCACAAACGGCGAAGGTAATAATTTGATTAACTAATGACAGTATAGAGCGGTGCTTAACGAACGATAACGATGGCATCCGTTGGCGCTGGAACGTTGGTGGGTGGAACCAGGACTGCGCTGGAATATGGAAAACGGAAAAAGACTAAACAAGGTTCCTCGGACCTCGAAGCCACAAAACCGCAATAGCAGCGAAAAGGACGTTTTCGGTTGCATTTCGATATGGCGAGCTGAAGCGGGTCGAGGTTATGGTTTGCTCCTCCGCACTCTGAACAGTAACTGCCGGTTGATTGTGATCCACCGAAGCGGAAGGATGTTGGTTTGATGCTGATTGAGTGGATTGGAGTAGTAGTTGCAACATAAATTGTGTACCTCAATCAACAGCTTCGATGGGGATGTCGATGTTCGCAGAGGCAGTAGTGTAATCGTTAGGGCAACAAGCATCCCCAGACGGAGGACCAGGAACACGGTCCGGGACCCCACCCAGAGGTCCATTGTTACGCGACTCGGACACGACAACGGCACAAATTGCTCTTATTCAAATGAAGGTCGATTGGCGGATGTCGAATGTCCTCGTGAAGCCTGGATAGTACCTAACCATTCTGGGAACTCCGGAACCCAGCAACTACCGTCAACGATGGTGCAGGTCGAGGTTGTTCCCTCCAACTGGACCATAAATTACCATAAACATCCAGCACACCCGTGTACGTGCACCCGAACCGACGTTGGAGAATAGTGCGGACCGGACAACCTGCGCCATTTTTGTATCTCTGCCGTACGCTTCAGCTTCTGCTAGCCTGTTGCATTGTTATTATTATTTCGTTTTATTTTGTTCCACTTGAGAACTACAACTGGTCGCGGATGAGCAATGTCCCGAGCTCGAGGGACGATGGGTTTGGAAAACACAGAGATTTTGGAGGAGTTCATGCTCTGCCAGAAGCTGTTCAGCCGATTCAGTCAGGTGTCCTCGAGTCCGATAGAGCATCCTCCATTCCTCGCAAGTACCGGCTTGTTGGGTTGATTCTCCACAGGTAAATCGATGCGGAAATTATGTGTATCCAATCATTAGCTGTTGCACTAGCGTTGGTACTGGTTTTTGGAATGGATGTACCTTTCCATTTTTTCCCCCCATGAGTTGCAGTGGAGGAAAATTATACGTTGAAACATCGACCGGTATCCACTGGACCCGAGCAATAGAGAAAGAATGGGGTCACGCACCGCCGACCAGATGTTTATTTATTCATAATTTCATTTCAATTTCGACGAGAAAGTAAAAGCCACAGCCAAACACCGGTGGAGCAAATGCTAAATGCTATATATTGGTCACTTTGCACCAATTCAATCAACAACCAAAACGGTTGTGCTCGGTCAAGCGTGTCACAATTTTTGTCTTTTGTGTCCCATGACAGAGCTGCTAAAGGACCCGCTAAGAGATCGGTTCACGAGGGTATCTGGAGCAGACAACAGGCCGGGAGCGCTAGAGAGTGCGACACAAATCGACAGGGCATCCAAAACAATGGGCATCAGTTCCCCAGCCTGTATGATGAAACCCTTTTGTGCGGGGCAAATAGCGTAATTATAATGTCGCTTCGTCTCTCCAACTGTTACGTCAAGTGTCACTCGTGGGCTTGCGAATAGGCTACTGTTGCGACTCCCCGCACGCATTCTCACACAGTAGACGGATCCCGGGCCCTGCTGTCGCAACGGTAATCAAATACCGACACGGAACTCCTCCGCGCTACCGGAGCCTAATTAAAAGCCAATCAAAGGGATCATCAAAAGGGTTCGTCGTGCGTCAATTGCGGGACGCTTCTGCTCCGGTTACAACAAAAACCGGGGACATCTGGGATACGGTGACGGCTTCTTGCTTCGATCCTATGCAGGAAACATTCAGTTCCGAAAACGGGTTTAGGGAATCCTGAGCGTCTTTAATTACTCCTCGCGTTGCGCGGGTGTCATTCGATCGTCGGTGAATGTCAATTAGAGCGCCAACGCTCTTATGCTAGTAAGCAAACGGAGTGTCAGACAGACGTCTGAGAGATAGCGATAGAGTTCAAATGGGTAATTAATTTGGAAGTTCGAACTCCTGACACAGGTCCAAGGATTCGCCCATCCAAAGTGAACATTGAACAATAGAACCAGCAGAACAAATGTTAGGAAATATCATTTCTCGGGCCGCATAGACTCATCTCATCTATTTAAAAAATCTATTTTCCAGTAAGAAAGAAGTCACAACTATTAAATTTGCGAAAATCTTTAGTCGTGATATATCTTAGGATTATAAACCTAGTTACATACAGAGTATCGTGTGGCGATGTATTGGTTCGGTTCGTTAACTAGACTACAATAAGCAATCAATCCAGAGCAGAGTCCTATTGGTCCAATGACATCTTAGAAGTGAGTCCTAAATGTTCGTTTGCAGCCCAGTATTGTGCCAAGATAGCGCATTTGATCAAAGCTGATATTGTCACTATGCCACGACGCGACAATTTAGTGGTCGAATCTGCTGATCTCTTTCGTGCCGTGTCGACGCAGAGCGGCAATTAGGTATTGAAAAAGAGCCAAAATCTGATTCATCGATTCATAAATTAGTCGCCCGAAAGGTCCACCGAAGGAAGAACCTTCGCCGGGTTCCCGTGGTCTCCGACAAAAGACTTGCCTCCTCTATCTCCATATATCATATCTATGCCCAGTCCATTTTGTACCCTGAAGGCAGCAGGTAGCTCTAGTTTGGTTTTGGTCATGGTTTTTTCGTTCGATCTTTTATGATGTTTTGTAGATTCCTGCTCCTTATTTTCTCCAGCAAGGTTTCAGTTTTCTATCTCGTATTGATTTTTTAAACGCTTGTCTACTTCCAAGGCTACCAACCGTCGCATATCGCTCTATTTGGCTCGCTTTTCCCATGGCCGCTCCCGAGTGTTCGCGTCTATTGTTCCCGACACTGTTGCTGGACCTTCCGCCGGTTTCGGTTCCACAGTTGAAGTACACCCTCCGTCGTCGTCGTCGGCGGCGGCGCTCCACCCTGTGTAATTATAATAATTTGTAAAATATTGAAATTTATCGCCGAAAATTGGAGCGTTCTGGCGGTTGTTTCTGCGGGAGTCCAAGGTGGGATGCCCGTGGGATATATGTTGTTTCCCCGTTTGGCGGAAGTTGAGCGGAAAAAGACAATGATGGCTCCACAGTGATATCCGTCCAACTGGGGCAGTTGGACAGCTTCGTGTTCGAATGCGGAAGGGATCGGCGGGTCGGAGCGGGGGCGCGAACAGGGGGGAACGGGCAAGAACGAGCGAGAAATAATTAGAGTTAAAGATTTATTACTTTAATTATACGTGAAATGATACCGGTTTCGGAGATGGCTCGTTCGATGGCATCGATTTCCGGAACGTCCGAATAGCGCCCGCGTGTTTTACACAGTGTCCGGTTGAACGTCCCCTTACTCTCTCTCTCTATCTCTCTTTCTCTATTCTGGAGTCTGGTGAGTCATTAGTTCGCTACGGTCGAGGTCTACGACATCCTGGCGCGGCATTTTCGGGATGAATAATCATCACCGTACGTCGGGAACGCCGATTCTTCCGATTCCACCGTCGGTGGTTCGAACCTGATATGATAATTCACCAGCCCACCCCTTGGTCGCCTTGGAAACCGGCAGATCCGCGAACCCCCTTAGCGAACCTCTACTTCGTTGCGGTGTCACGTTCATCCCAGGACTTGGCTAATGAGAAGTAGCCACCCTAATAGAGCCTCATTATATCCCGACACCCAGTTCGATTGAGTTCATCCAACCGCGCGTAGTATCTGTCCGGATCATTTTCCCTCGCAGCATCGCAAATTGTTCTCCCTTTGAAGTTGTGGGAAACCTGGGCCACTCAGGCGCCAATTATAGGATTACAGCCACTGAGCGATGGGTTAATCATTGGCTCAACCACTGTCAACTGTCATCGGTGGTATCTTTTTCACACAGTATTTGTTTTCCTTTCTTATACCACAACCCAAAAACATACTTACATAAAATTGGATGTTTTTAAACGAATTTAATTTGATTTGTGACATAGCATGTGTAAAACAACTTTTTGAATATACACAGATATAACGAAACTTTCCATAGAGATTGATTAAAATTTATACTTCATTTATTTATTTGTAAGAATAGCGCAAAGTTTACATTTAAAACGGGCCTTTATGTGATAATTGTAAGTACATCGTAAAAATAAATAAAAATATTAAAGATTTAGGATCGAAAACGATCACTTTGAGCGCGTGTAGGGAAGAAGTTCAATAGTAAATGAAATACCTGAGTAAAATAAAATAAATCAAAAGCAACCCTAAAGAAGGTGAGTACACAAAATTTGTAGAGTCGAGATGAAATCATCTCACACAATAAATCACAAATGTTCAAGCAATTAGTTCATGAACAAAACAAGTTACGAGCCAAATATAGAACTATACAAAAGATGGAATAATTGTACAAGAAGCTTGCAACGGAAAGAAGATGTTGTGGTTGTTTTCATCTACAAAAGAGAGAATTTTATAACTGAACAGTAAGAAAGTAAAATGAAAACTCCTTTGAAATAAAATAGGGAGCATACAATACCCTGGTAGGTCCGGGGTTTGGTAGAAAAATCAAATGCATCGCAGCAGTGATCTTTCAAAGAAACAATGGAAGAATACAAAATGAAGAAGAATGCTTAAAATTAAGATGATGGTCAAATCAGAACTACAAAACATTAATAAAGCAAATAGGATTAAAATGTTAGCATTATTGACCACTTACTTGAAGCTTATTTATAAAAAGGAAATTTATCAAAATGTAGCTTAAATTTACTAAATACTAGATCATAGTTTTTAATTATTTTCAAATCAAAACAAATGAAAAATTCTTAAATAAAGGAAAACCAATCTGAAACAGCTACTGGACATCATTGCCATTCAAAAAATATCTCGAAAAAAGAAACACATCGTGCTAGAAAGCTTACATTTGCATCATCTCAAAGGGATACAATACAGGCAGATTCAGTACCCGGGAAAAATTGGAACACGAAAGTAAATTAAAAGAGGTGACAACGCTCGGTACAATTATTGTTCTGGTAGTCATTTGTCATCCGTGTTTGCCGTGGATGCGCCGGCTAAATGAGCGATGATGCACTACCCTCTCGGTGGCGGTTTTTCCCCGGACTCCCGGATGAATGTTTTTCCCCCTCGTCCCGCGGTAACGTCGTCCGCCATCGTCGCGTTGTTTTTTATTATTTCATTTCCCGTCCCTCTTCAACCATCCAATCCGACGATCGATGGGATGCAAAAGGGAAGTTGGGCAACAGAGAAGGGAGGAAAAGCGCGCGGATATAAAAAAAAGAAACGGGTACCGAATGAAGCCGCTTTCGGGGTTGGAAAACGCAAGCACCGATCGGCAAACTTCCGGATGATGAACAGCGCAGCCCGGCACGCCTCCTAATCCCGAAAACTCGATGACAAATTTTTCATCCCTCGGTTTGTTCGGGTTTTCCCTTCTTTTTTTTCTTTTATTATTTTTGCTTTGTTCAGCTCGGCTGTAAAATATGTTTAATGCATTGCATTGTGAGCCGCTATCCTATGTATTTGTTTCGCGCCGCTTTACATCGCTGCTCGAAAAGCATTTCCACGTTGGCGAAAACCCCCATTTTGACCTTTTACCCGTACGGTTTTTGTTTTTTTTTTTATTTTTCGTTAATATCGCGCCGTATATCAAGCACCAGAAATAATTACTCGAAGAATAATTTAACAATTTTACACGCATCCCAAATTCCGGATAAGTATCGCTCGCTATCGGTGTTCGTTCGTTATCCTTCACTTCTCGGCCCTCGAGTGTGTGTAACAAATGGCGGCCATTCGTTTTCCTTCTGATTACTTCCCCTGATGCTGGCCGACCACCACCACCACCGTGATGTGGGATGATAAACGGCCGGGGCTAATTAATACTAATCCTGATCGTGTCCTTTTTTAATGGCGTTTGCTCCCAGAGAGAAAAGAACGAATGAGAAACCAAACGGTAGTTCTGCGTGCAGTTGTTGTACCGAAGTTGTTTATTTAGTTTTTCTCATTTTTAATCCTGCAAACCAGAGAAGGAGTTCATTTCTTTACCATTTGGTCATTTTTCAAGCCACTTTTCCTGCCGCTTTGTGTGTTCCCTTTTTTTTTATTTTGGAGCAACATACGTTTCGTTTACTGCGAACGAGTTTTCCTTTTAACCTCCTCTGAAGTGCTACCACATGGTGGGTTTCTTTTCAATTTCCATCGCTGCTGTTTGGGCTTAAATATTTCAATTTCCATTCGGTGCCATTTCGCTTCGTCTTGATAATAGGTTCATTATTGCTCCATTTTTTGCCGAACTCCTGATGGAACGAGATCGATTGGAACATTTGGTGGAACGGTAGAGGGATTGCGGAGGGACGAATTGGAAGGGCAGGGTCCCGAAGGAACAGCCCCGTTTTGCCCCCGGGTGAAAAAGAGTGTCGCTAATGCAACCGTGCCCTGAATGTCGGGAATTACATAATTATCCTTAATCTGGAAGGATATGTTTCCGATTCACTCCTTCTGTGCGTGCGCGTGTCCCTCTGTGCGTGTCTGTGTGTGCCATTTCCCCTAATCTATTCAAATAGCGAAAACGGTGGAAAAAAAACCCGGTGCGACTCCATTTTCCCAATGTCCGTCCAAAAGTCCCAGGTGCTCAACTCTCGACGTTCGTCGCTGCAGGCGAGTCGCGCCTTTTTTGCACCCCGGGCGAAGCAAACGCACGCAGGCAAAAGGGGGACGAACAATTACAAATATGACCGTCACGCCCAGCATTTTTCGTGCTATGTCTATTGTGAGATTTCGTAGCTCCGGAGAGAGTTGCGCCTTATTTATGATTTTTTACCCCCGGTTTACCGCGCGATCGCCGTTGGGAAATGCGGTTCCAAAAGTTGCAAAGGGTGCTGAAAATCCACCCAGAACCACGCCAGATCCAGTGACGCCTAAGGTCGTTGTAGCGAGTAGCTTTTGCGTTGATATCCCGAAGTCTATTGGAAGCTAATCTGCGCCCAGAAGAGGACAATCTCTCTTACGTCCAGAACTTCCAGACCATATAAACATTTCAAATATGATTTTCTGACAGTATTTTCGTTTAATGAATCCTTAAAAAGCGTAAAATGTAAAACAAGCAAGAAGCTTTCTATGAGGCAACGGGACTAAAAAGTGCAACAGCAAGTGAAGTGAAAAGTAGAAGGAGATACTACGTGGAAAGCTCTCATAAACTGGGCAAATAGTAATGAAAAACTAAGGCAAGAAGACATTAAGAAAAACTCAGGAATATATGGAACTCTCTTTCACAGTGTCTCAAATGCCACCAATTGAAAATGAATGGAAAACCCATTAAACGCAGGAACTATTCCAACAATGCGACAGATCCAAAATTAAGGGTATTCAAATAAGAAGCTGTAAGATTTTCCTCCAGATCTTAGACATTGGCAACTGTTGTAATAAATACCTGTATTACTTTTTAAATAAAAAGTCCGAATTGATGTTCGTAAACAAACTCTTGGTATCAGGGAGTGTAAGACTAGTTTCTCCATTTCTCATAGCCATAGTCGCAGATGACAGTCTAATCACTCAGCCATCAGTCAGATATCGCGATGAAGTCTTATGCTTATCAAGTACAAAACTGATAACACCTTGCAATAAAATGTACTTAATCCAATCATCTTGCAAACCTGTTTTCCATGTCGCCAATTAAAGTTCATTCATACTATTTATGTTTGCAAATTTTTTCCTTATTGCAAAGAATCCTTATAACCAGTAACCGATGAGCGACACTCGGCGATGACGCAATTCCGAATTAATTTGACCTGAAGGCTGCAGAAGAATCTCCTGAACTCCAATAAGCGAACATGGGGTAAATACTCCACGGTCTGGTTTGAAATATTCTCACCTTTCTTCAAAGGCACGGTAGCAGAACAATTACCCCAAAGCCAACCCTCCCCGACCTCCATAAACTGCGTCTCAAAGGGAGCGGGAACTCCCGCCCAAGGCCTGTCGGGCTCCTTTGGCTTCTAATATATTTACAGTTCGATCCGATTGACCTGTGGCGCCAGCCATCAACATCTCGCTGGCCTCTCGGGAACCCCGGGAAATGGATATGCGCTGTGCTAGGTTTGGTTGCACATTTTAACGCGCCACCTCCTCTAGTAGTGGTTGTACCAGAGGGGAGATGTTTAGGAGTGGGGGGAGGGGGTAGGGATCCCACGCAATTAATGTTTTACGTCCCACCGAACAACCGACCGATCGGGCGGCGGCGGCGATTTGCGGCGAGTCATTTTCCAACTTCGATTCCGCAGCGGTTTCCCACCGCAGCTCATCTCATCGTCACCTCGTCTTCTCGTTACTGGCGGCACCGGTCCCATTCCCCACCCCCTCCCGAGTGTGGCTCCTTCGACGCACATCCGCGGGAAAGTTCCAAATTGTAGAGAAGTCCGCAAATGATGACGCGCCGATGCCGATGATGGAAGGAAGGTTGGAAAAAGCGCTGGACGAACTTTGGGAGAACCTAGTGGACATACCCGAAATCATGCCGGAGGTGGCTAGCAAGCGGTGGAGGAGGGTTGAAGCTGACGAGAAAGACCTAGACTCCCGAGCTCTCTAATTTTCGCTCATTAACATTTTCTCAATTTCATCCGAGCACGGCACGCCGGCGCCGGAGCCGTTAATGCCAAATCTTGCGGCAGCCCGAAACTGTGTTGTGTTTTCCTCCACCTCCACCACCTCTTCGGCCTCTACTATTCTTCATCTTTTCCTACTGCCTTGAGAAGGAATGGCCCCCCT
>KE525003.1:18473-60041 GCA_000441895.2 Anopheles sinensis
TTATGTGCCTCCGGTAAAGTGAATCGAGGGGCGGGGGAGAAGAAAGTGGCCACCCCCGGGAGGCGCCTCCCCTTTCCTTGGAGCTGAGAGTTGGATTTTTATTTCTTCGTCGTCGATCCCTTCGGTCGATTTTCCCGATTCAATTTGGAGTGCGTGCGAGCCGTTTGCGGTATTGTTGCCGATGCCACCGAATTTTCTGCCGACTCATGCTCCGGCGGCGGCCTGTCGGAGGCCGCAGACCATCGTTCTCTTCACCCCTGTATACCGTTCTTGACCGACCTGGTACCCTTTTCCCGCGCTTTTTTTTATTTTATTTAAATCTATTCGGTATTTTTTCTTCTTTCAACTATCGTGTACATACTTAAATCCAACACCGTCGCCGGCTTGGGAATCAAGGTTGGGAACGTTGGAAAAGCGCATCGATCGCAGGAACGCACCCTTCGATATTGGAGGCGCGGTTCCTAGGAGGGTTCTCTGCTGCCAAACAGTTAAACCTACAATTGGACACGAATCAAGCAATAACACACGAATCAGGATCAACGGACAATGTTTTCTTTTCGTTCACCGCTTCCTAGAGGTAACAACCAGAATAATTTAAATCGATTGTTTCAATTCCAAAACTTATTCAAGAATCCATTCTACTTTTAAGAAGCCTTTAAATTTGAGTTTCATTATTCTATTGGTGGTTTTTGGGACTATGAGTTCGAAGTTCAAAACATACCGAGGAAGGTAGATCTAGTTAATAGAGGAAATAGAATCAAGGATGAATTGTTGTTGCAGTTAAAGTCGTATTCATAACGCAAATCAATCCGTTAATATAAAAATCAATCGAGAAATGTTAAAAAAAGAGTTGAATTCAATCCTTACATTTTGGTCGTGAAGATAGAAACAAAAACGTCCTAATCAAGCTTTCCAAAACTGTAAACGTTTTTGCTGCTCAAACTGTATCAAATAATATTTGTAAACGGTTATATCCTTCACTCTCAAGTGATTGATTTACCTCATCATTCGCTTAAGAGTAATTTACCACGTCATATCGTATGGTTCAGTGTTTTTTGAATTCTTCCCGTGTTTTCTTTCAAGCAGAAAACATTTTTGAGAACGCTTTCCTCAAATGAGATTTTTAACTGACGAATATCTGTATTCGAGTTTTGTTTCAATGGTTGTAAACATTTAAATTTGCATCGCATAATTAAAGCAAGTAATCATAAAGATCGTAGATCAGAGGAAACCTTCTGAACGAATTCTGAAAGTTTAAAATATAAAAAGGAACCAGTGTTTTGATTTTCAAAAATTCTCAGGGGTTTTTGCTAATCCCCTTTTATGTCACTGGCGCCATGTCTGCATCAATCGATCCAAAATTATTCGGATCGATCAATAATCGAGTCATAATGTGACCAGGATTTGTGGCGGGCAGCAAATTATCGAATGGAATTCATAAATGAATGCAACCAACGTGAAGGTCTGGAGCAGAATCCTTCGAATTCGATTTCAAAATTACAAGAGAAAACAGGAAAATAGGCCCCGAGAAACCCGTTAGACGCCGGCAGGAGGAAAATGTACCGTTCACTCTCTCTCTAATCACTATCCTTTTCGCAATTTGTTCGAGCTTCGCACCGAAATTAGGCAGATCCATCATTACCCAAAACCCCGAGCGCCATAAGATGGCCGAATGCATTCGGGGAAATTCTTAATTTTATTGCCACAAATTGCGAACCGATCGGGTTCAATATAAGTTAGCGGGGGGGGGGGGGGGTGAAATGAGGCAAATGAAATCGCGGGCTGCGGTAAATTTTGGAACAAACTTTCATCGGTCTTCAGCCTCCCGATAGAGGAATGTCCCGGCAAAGATATCGTCGCAGGAGGAAACCCTTTCGGCAAAACATTAAACTCCATTTTTAACGCATGCAAATATTTGTTCCTTCCCGCGTGGGAGGAACACACAAACGAAAATGGCATGGCGGCCCATGGGGAACAGGGGGAAAAATTCTGTTAAATTTCGGTTCACGGGAGGTGAAGCGGAAAGGCACCGCATCGCATGGAGTGGAAAACAAAAGGTAACAACAAAAACCGCGCGTGGAACGGTAGCTAGCAAATAATGTAGGCGGAGCCAAAAGCAAGAAAGGGTGGCTAAAGGGGGGTGTATTATTCCCCCCGCTGGGGAGGAGGGTGGTAGGAGGTGGCGAGTTCAACGAAAAGAGGGGTTGATAAGTCGGCAAGGGTGAAACGGGCGACCCACGGACTTTCTCTTGTTGTTGTGGTGTTTGACTTCTTTTTTATTCCCCTTCCGACAACACTTATTAAAACTAGAAACAATACTAGAAAATAAGGCACACACAAACGCACAATGGTTCCACTCGATAGTTCGAATGAAATGCAAATAAAAACGAACCGAAATTTTACACGCCGCTTACGCATGCGAGCGTCATTAAGACGGTCATCGTTAAAGTTCTTTTGCCACTCGTTCGTTCTTTAATTTTTGTTTTAGTTTTCATTGGGGAAATTCACCTTACGCTCTGGTGAACGATTTCGGGAGGAACCGACGGGATGAAGGGGTGTGGAACGCTTCGTGAAACATGGCAGTAAAAAAGGGGGAAAAGGAAAATGGAGTATACACACAGAAATGGGCGCCGAAAATGGGGTCCCTTATCGAGCTCGTTGTGTGACCGTTTGAAGTTTAGCTTCCAATGCCGTTTCGAGCCCGCATGACGAGTGAGTTTTTGGTGTTCGCTTGTGCGATCCGTCGTCTACGAGTCGCGGCATCGGTGTCGTGTATTCAATTACAGTGAAACACGCACCAGAAACCAACGAGTAGCTGGTTAGTATTGCGGTGCAATTCCGTCCGTCATGCATTTTCCTATCGCCGTTGGAAAAACGCAATTGAAACGCTGCTCGCCTACTTTCCGATGAAGGGCACGGGGGCTCTAAGCATTAACAATTGGGAGGCCGCCAAATAAATAACGCACATGACAGTAAAAGTTACCGTATTCAATAATAAACATTTCATTTTACTGTTCATTGAATTCATGAAAAGAAACTCCTTTAAATAATACACTCCTGTAAAGAAAAGTTGTTGTTTCCTTTCTGAACTTCCTATTAAAGTACTATCTTCGTCATTGTGTGAGATTTTAAACAATGTTTCTCAAAGGCATTTGGAGTTTAACGGAAATTATTTTATTTAATACAATTTGCACATTTCAAATTCTGTAACCCGCACCAAACGATAATCAGGATAATAAAACTTTGAAATATTTGCAACGCAGAGTTTTCAATTGGATTGGACGCAATGTTAAGACTGGTAAAATGTCTTAAAACCCTATTTCGAGGTTTTACAAAACGGGTCACAACGGTTTTAAAACGACGCCGTAAAACGGTTCTTGATTTACGATACTTTAAGATGACAGATAATTCAAATTTGATTTGATTTCATTTGATTTATTTCAAAGATATTTATTGTTCATACTTTTGCGAAATGTACAAAGTACAGTATCGTTGGCATGAAACAACTCATGGCGAAAGGTAAGCTTTACAGCCTGTTTCCTAATGTGGTGTGAAATAAGTTCCGCTCAGCGGCTAACACTAAACACACTTTGAAACATTCGTACCTTTCGGTGTGATCGATTGCCGTTAAACGGTGCACCGTTCGAACGAAGCAAACGTCTTCGGAGATGTCAATAGTTTCCCTTGAACACAAACGCACACACCCTACAAAACGACAGCGATTGCCTCAACGACACACCATAAACGACACTCCTTTCGCTCCCGACAGTCGTAAACGGTTATGGCGTGTTTTTAAACAGTTTACAAGCAACAACACCGAACCCCCGCAGGTGTTTACAGCTTCACGCAGCATCGGCAGCGTACTGTGACTAATCGTAAACGATGTCGCATTAGTGTCATTACATTAACTACCTTACCAACCTGACTTACGATCTGTTGGTTGACATGTGCAACATTTTGTTTGAAGTTTTGTTCGTTTTTAATAGATATTATTTTCTTTATCTTTATCTGCGACCGTTCAAATCATAACAAATACAGTAATGAACAACTTAAACAGTCATATTTATGTAATATTGAACATAGAACTTTTGAAGATTAATGACTAACTACTTTGTTTTGCAAAAAAAACAGTAAAAACGTTATGGAAAAAAATACATGTAACCAATAACAACCTTCAATCGCAAACCAATGTTTATTTTTAATATTTGTACCGAATGTCCAGCGAGATCGGTACACTATTGATTTCCTTACAAAGCGGCTTAAATTTCCAACTTTAAAGTGACACCGATCGTTGGAGAAGATCTTTTTTGGTGTACATCAAATTTGGCTCATGAATCTGCATGAATCTTGAAACTCGATGAATTTTCATTCATAATCGGTGACTTGTAAACCGTTCAGAAATAGTTCAACTTTATCTGGACTCCGCGAAAAACTGTTTTTAGAACTCGATGAGCGACGCAAAATATGTTGTTTTCAACATGAAGACATTATGATGTTTATAACATTATGATGAAGACATTGAATTTCTCTAGCATTGCCTTCTAAGTCAAAAGAACTTCAATTGTTCATTCAGAGCTCCCTACAAACTGTAAATCCGCCACTGATCACCATGTGTCAGCGACTGCACAGTAAATAACTGAGGAGTTCGACTGACACACTCTTAAATTCGCTAGTCGCAAAAGATATCACCATTGATTGGAACAGCATTGCAGCTCGCTGTTAATTAGCTGACGGGTGTATGCGAAACGATGCAGTTCGATCGGATCTTTTTAGCATCCCGGCAAATTTGTCGGCATTCTACTCCAGTCATCAATCAGGAGCCGAGGAGCAAGCTGGCGAAGAATCGTTTGCCTGCTCCTCCGCGTGCCTTCGGTGAGACGCTACCGGACGCAGAAAATCAATCACCGGGCCAACGAACAATGGCCAAAACGATCTGTCAAATGTGACGCCAAATGAAGGTGAAAAGTGTGGCGTTCGAGGCGAAAAAGTTGTACGTTGAGGTACGACAAAAAAAACACATAGCAGCGTAAGGAGCAAAGGAAAGTGATGGTCTTTGGCGCGGGTAAAACAAACTTTGAGGAGGTAAACTGATGTAGAGAAAACAAAGCCACGCGTAGAGAGGAAAGGGCCTAAGAAGGTAGAAGAAAACTAATAGTGGCATCATAGTAGAAAAAAGGGAAAAGAGTGCGTTTCCGTTCCCAAACAATGACACGGTCGCGGGTTTTTTAACGGGGCAGAAAAAGCACGCCGTCATCGTACTCAGTCGTGCCATTTGGGCCTCTGTTGCGGTTCCACCGGATAGATGTTCTCCCAAAGGGAAGCCGAGGCGGCTCCCTTGAGGTGCCCCGTGAACCGGCGAAGCCTCGTTAGTACCGCCAATTGGAGCCCAATTACCCCTAGGGTGGGTCACCCCGGAGTCCGGCGTGGAAAGTCGGACCGGCCATTCGGTCTAGGAATGATATATATCTCTCTCTAGATCCTAGACCCAAAGGGTGCCGGGAGTGTTTGGGTTTGAAACCGGGCAAAGCGAAACGGTCGAAGCGGGGCGCCCGTTCCGTCCTTGTTACATCCAGCCCCTCTCGCTCCTAGGGCGTAGACTAACGTCTGCAAATGCGTGAAACCATATAATTAAGTGACAGATGTGTTAATGCATTGGGTGCGCGTCGGCTCGGTTGTGCGCGGATTCAGGATTTGTCCGTTTTTCCATACACCTTTTCTCCTTCCCCGGTGCGCCTACGGTAGTCCATTAACGGCTGGATGGAGGAAAAAATACGGTTTAATAAATTCGGCTCGAGTATAGGAAGAAAAAAGCGCACCGAAGGGTAAGCCGCTGCAACATTGGACGGCTGCACATCCGCCGCGTGGACAGGAGTGCGCTCCTTACCCGAGCATCCTAGGGAGCGGTAACATGCAATTGTGGAACTGGAGAGAGAGAGGACACCAAAAACCCGAAGTGAAAAAAGGAAAAAAACAACCTCCAAAGAAATCTAATTACTGGTTGCCCGCTCTATGGATATTGCCAACGGAGCTCTACGACGCCGGAGGAACCAAACGTCACCCCGCGAGCGCCGGAATTGAAGGAGGAGTAGGAGGCTGTACCCGGGGGTGGGTGGGTCAGACTCCTCCCTGCACACACATACCCATTTTGTATTCATAGCACAAGGGTCACAAAGCCCTGATGGGCAGCGTCGTTCTTACGGATTCCGGGGTTTTCCGCTTCCAATTCATTGAGGCATTTCATTGAAAGTGTATCAAATGTTGCTGTAGGTCCAATGTAGGGCTATCACCGCTGGCTGGCGAGTGCCTCGAGGGACATGTGGCACGCACGTACAGCGGAACCGGGAGTTTATTAGCAACCAAAATACGCTAACAAGTTGCCCAACAGGAACCACCTGGAAAGAAAGAAGGAAGCGGGTGACAGCTAGAAGAGCGAGAAAGTCCTAAAGCGGAAGGAGTCCAAAACAGTATGAACCACCAAAAGGAATCAGAAATTCTGAGGCTATGTCTGCATCGGAAGAGAGCGTCCTTAACGTCCGGTGTCATATCTTAGGATTTTGCCGAATGCCAGGTAGCTGTGGATTGTGTCACCCAACGGCAAAGCTTCTCTTCTTACCAGTTCTATGCGATACCTTTAGGTGTTAAAATGTCATGCCGACGAGCTGCCCAACCCCTTGTTGAAGGTGACGAATTTTGGCGAAAGTTTTGCGCTATCTCTCTATCCATAGAACTCGGTTACAACCACGAGGCGTTAGGCGTATCTACCAGGACTTACACATTTTTGGGGTACTGGTCCCGGTCGGGCGTGTAGCATCGGTCCATCCCTCGCACTGTCCCTCTCAATTATATCCCTTTAGACGGCACCTGCGTTGAGGCGCCGACCAATGGATCGTGACACGTTACAGCGCACAGCGTGAGAGATAAATCATCCACGGGTCAGACCCGTAGCCATGGGTATTCCCTGTTTTCGGATTCGGTTTCTGTCCTCTCCGTTTCTCAGCTCGGTAAGAGTGTTGCTTTTGTTTTCGCCGAAATCGCCGGAACACTCTTTCTTGGTTCCGGTCAATTAATAACGTTAAGCACATCTCGTTTCCGAGCCATCGGTGTCCGGTGCTTCGTCCCGCCGCACGATTTTTCCTTCGGCCGGCGCCAGCGACATACATCACCGACCGGCCGGACCGTGTGGGTCGGACAGTTTCCCTAGAGCCTTGCCGAGTGTCGCCGGTACCGAAAACCTCGGTATGATTTATCGCACGAGCCGCCCAAAACACCAGCCGAACAAGTGTACCTTCGCCGGCCACCGGGAAGAAGGAGTATCTTTAGCTCGAGAGACCCCGAAACCCAAACCGCCGGACCTTTTCATCCTGGAGTTGTTTTACTGCTTTCTTGTTTCGCGGCTAGATATGGCTATCTTTGCTTGGTTACAAGAGCAATCGTTCTAACATAATCGTTTTCAGATCAGAATCACCACACTATCCTTTAGCTTATTGTTCAATAGCGAAGAAGAACCGTCCTCTTTAAGCTAGGGATGGGAATCAGGTCACTAGGTAAAAGATCAACAAGCAATAGGCTGTTCCGAATTAGTGACGCTTATCGGGAACAAGGTAGAAAGTTAGATAAACAGAAAAAATCAATCAAATCAGAGCTTTTGTCTAAAAGAACGTAATTTTGTTCTTCATCGTTGAAAGTTTATAGTAAGTTCATCACTAAACTCTAATATATCCTCTAACCAAGAACAGTGTTTCAAGCAAAAAAGTTCAATTTTTAACGCCTTAGTAAAAATTCCAATGGCTCATAGACTTAAACAACTTTTATGAATTTTTTTTCATGACTTTACTTTGTTTTATTGCTTGTTTTTTAATCATTTAAAACTTACAAATATTCCTGTTTATAAAAACGAACATTAAGCCTACAAAGTTTATCAACTTAAAGAGTTGGCGCTGTAACAACCTTTTCTTAAAACCAATCAAGGACAATTGTTTCAATTTTAGTTTTAATTTAGGACAAATAATTATTTGCCTCATAAAAAGAGGCATAGAGAGTTAATAAAATAGAGTTAGGGCTTTTTGATGTTTCTTTGTCCATTGGCTTGGTAAATCTTTACCGTTTAAAGATCCCTTATGGCAATGATTACGGTTTACTCGAACGAAGTAAATTCTATTGGATTAGCAAATTCATTTATGAAAAGCAAAAATGAGGTGCCTCGGGCTGTTCAGCGAACAGTCGTCAATCAAATTACGATCCCCCATGGGGTGCCTCCAGTTGGCTTTGGCATTGAATGTCTGAAAGGTCTCCTTTGGTGTCACCCGACCCGCCTTAAGTTGGGCTCCTTCGGCGGCGAGCGGGACTTTTTCCGCCGTCGAAAGGGTGCTGGAAGCACCCCGGGTTCGTTTGTTTGCAACTTCAAGTAGGCAAATACCCGAAATCACCCGGAGAGTGCGTCAGGCGTTCACCCGCGCCATGGAGCGCCCGAGGATGGAGCGGTTTTGCGCACTTCGGTTGCACCCAAAGCGAACGGTCGGGGTCCGGGCATTTGGCGGCGTCCTTTTATTTTGCGGAAGAATCGGCCCGGCAAGAGCGTGCCTCGGACAAAACGGAGTACGAAGGTGCCATGGTGCGTCGCAAAAGGCACATTACGCAGGGCTGTAATTACCGACCTTTGGTTCCGGAGCTGGTCGACCGTTGGGTGCCGGAAGCTGGGACCCCCGAGCAGTGAAGGGTGCGCACAGTTAGACTCCTTCGCCTCCGTAGCCAAAACTAGGCGAGCGCGCCCCGGGTATATCCTCCGCTCCGGGAGGAATCGGTTCTGGGGAACCCTTTTTTCCCGCCCGATATCCAGCCCATGTTTTCAAAGAGAGCAGCATGCACGTGCGCGCCAAAATAACGCCTTATTTGATTTTTCCGTTAGACTCATTCGGAGTCTAGGGCATGGAGGTAGCCTTAAAATCCCTTTCCGTGTAATAAAAGTGCATAAATGGTCGTCAACAAACAAGAACAGGAGTGTGGAAAGGATCGGCGAAGCAATATGATATCGGCAGCCCGTGTGTCACTACTTCCGGTCGGGCGCATAACACCATTGACGCAAAAGCATTGAGTGAAAACGTAGATCTAGATCACGAACGTTTAACGATTGCTACAATTGCTTGGGCTTTGCGCGCCGCAAATGGCGAAGGTACTTGCGACCTGCCGACACCTGGGCCTATGCCCAGAAGCACCCGAACCGGAAGTTAGGTGTAGAGTTACATCGCAACCGTAGAGCATAAAGCAAAGGATGTGTTTTTCGCTGATACGACCGTTTGATGTTTAGCTGGTCGCTTTATGAAACACGTTTGCTGCCAAATGAAGGATTCATCGTCGCTGGGGTTTGTTGTAACGATTCTTCCAGTCAGCCTTGAATCTGAAATTATTTAAAACCGAACACCAAAAGGCAAGCAAATCGCTTTCGGGCAAACTGATAAACTTTAATTTTACTTATAAATTATTAACAACATGTCGATGGATTTTTTTCTAATGAAGTAGTTCATGTGCCATTTTCAAAAACACAACGTTGCTTATATGAATGTTTGTATTGGCGCATCGCTTTCCGTAGTTAAAAGAAACGTTTTAGTTTAGGGCAAATCGGCAATGTTAACGTCATGCTCTACTTCAGCAATTATCCAATTGGGTGCATATATTTTAACCAGATTGATTAGAATTTCTTCACAACAAAAATCATGCAGATTTGGCATTTACACATTTGGAGTAGATCATCTTGAACGAGTTTTCTTGCTCATCAGACGTTCAATTGTCACGAACAATTTTTGTCATCGTATCAATTTTTTATCAATCTTTTATAAAACACCGGATTTATATAAAATGATTTACTGAATTTATATGAAATGATCTATTTAAGCAGCATTTTTAAACCACGAACTACTCAACTATAGATGTCGCTGGTTCACGCACCGCAAGTGAGTGAGCAACATGAAACTTCAAATCATCTCACCACCTGGGCTAGTGAGTGCGAGCGATGAGTGAACCCGCATGTGAGGAGCGAAAACGTCAAACGATGAACACCCCTTGGCTGTCGTCCAAGAATAGACCTCCACGTTTGTTGCTTTCCGGCTCGAGAAAGAGGCTTTCCGTTCGTGTGTCGAAAGGATTTGATAACGAAAAATAACCTCGCCTCACACAACACGCAGGTAATTGTCCATTGCATCTGCAGGTCCACGTGCTACGCGAGATGATGTATGGATTACGAATTCTAGTGCAAAACACGACGATCCGAAACGATCCAAGTGATCCGGCTGCCAAACAGCTGCAGTGTGGACCGGGTTACAAAAGTAAGGTTATACTCCTAAAGCCCGTGTCTGCCCAGTTTCAGTCCTCGATCAAACAACCAGCAAGTGATGTTTGTAAATGGTTGCAAAAGCTTCGACCTACCCACTAAATCTGCATCGCAACACTTTCTTCAATCAAACAGTGGAAATCGATCCTTCGTTTGTGCATGTGCTTGGTTGCATACCCATATATTGAGAAACAAAAACGTCTCACGAAGTTTGTGAATGTTTTTACGGTGTTAAAATACCTCTACATGGTATGATAATGGTAAAACAAGCGTCTAATTTAGTTCTATTTGTACGTGTTTGCGTAAAAGTGTACGAAAAATCTCTTTATATCCCGTGGAAAGAACAGGCAATGCAGTTTGTTTATTTGCCAGAATGAACACGTCATGAACCCTGGGACGAATCAGCTGCATCAGCTGTCATCATAAAATTGCACCGGCAAATGCGACTGCATTTGAATTAGCAACTGCTTTGCAACAAAACTAAAGCACGAAATGCCGTTGTGAACCTGAATTATTGTGATGGAAAAGTCACTTAAAAGACGTAATCAAATGTTTATGTTTCTCACCAAAACTTTCCTGTTTACAATTCGCAGTGTTCTCGCCTGAATTGACACACCACTCGCATCGGACTAAGAGAGATGGCACCGAAGAAACCGACGGAACCAGAGGTAAAGCCTCTTATCGGGCGTATCGGAACCAACCTGCGCATCGGTATCGTCGGCGTGCCGAACGTGGGCAAGTCGACGTTCTTCAACGTGCTGACGAAGAGTGCGGCACCGGCCGAAAACTTCCCCTTCTGCACCATCGATCCCAACGAGAGTCGGTAAGTGCGTACACGGATGGATGGATTGAGAGGGGACACGACACGACACGAAACCACCGATCGAAACGGAGCAGAACGTAATCATCTGTGGCGCGCAGCAGCAGCATTCATTTGCATATCAAACGAAAATTCGACAGCGAACGGCAGCGAACCGTAAACCGGTGCCAATGAGCGACGAATTCGGTGCTGTTGTTTGTTCGCTTTTTTGTTTGTATCTGCCGAGAGAATATGCCTATTTGCTCATCGCGCTCAGTTCTACAGGGCCACAATGCGTACAAATAATCACTCGAGCGACGGTGGTCAAACGATGCTGAAAAATGACCGACGTTCCCAGTTCCGACACGTTGGGCGGAGCCGGCCTGTGTACCGTACGGTGGGATAATTAAAGACCATTTCCATTCCCCCGGCGACTCACCGCGCGTGCAACCTGCTGCTGCAAAACCCATTCCCCCGAACGGTTCCGTTCGTCAATTGCGCCCCATTTGCCGGGATGGGTCGCATTAGCGGCGAAACCGATATCGATTGCTCCGTTCCTCCGTTTTCCACGCGGGTACCGAGTCGGTGGACCGGTGGCGCAGTGTTGTGCGCGATGGAATTAATTAAAAGTACTGCAATTATCCACCCGGTACCCGCGGGCACCGAGTAAAACCGAGCCACCTTTCTTGCTGCTCGTCGTCAGCCAGCGCCAGCCCTCGGTTTTTAATGTTCGTACTGGAAATATCGCCTGCCGTCTGGCATTCGACACACACACACACACACACTCGACCACTGGAAGCTAATATGGATTGATTTCATCAAACGTCACCGAGTGTACTTCGCGCGCGCTGATAATTATTTGCCACCCTCCCACCCGACGAAGGAACCTTTTTGCCCCCCCCTGGCCCGGGAGCACATTCCGTGCTGGGCCCGCATTTGCATCGCCCATCCTTACCCGATGCAGACCCGCTTGCTCGGCTTGCCTCTCGCCTTAGCCGCGAACAGACAGTGCAACCAAACACAATTGTTTTTCGGCAGACCAAGGGCGATAGCTATCGCTTATTATTACGCCGCTCCCGACTCGGTAGCGACGCCAGGCCCAACACAGTCCTTCCGATCGGTTCGGAGTTAGCGTGATAAATGATAATAATGAAAACGGAATTAAGCTCAACCATCCCGAACCGCAAGGTCGCCCGCTTTTGTGGTGTAAGCGAAAACACTGCTCCAGGATTCATCATGCAAATAAAACCCAAAGGGGGGAAGCATGAAAGTATGATAAGAGTGGCATAAATTTGCCTCCTGTCGATTCATTCCTACCACATACCTTTTTCGGCGAACGAGTTGCGACGTGTTTGTCCTTGATCGTCGCTCTCGCAATCTTGCCTTCCGCCGCGCCACGTACGGGAGAAGTGTCAGAATGCCAAATTGCACCATTAAGAACACGCCATGTGAATACAAAATGTACGCCAGCGAGTCGTTTTCAAGATGGCCATTGACCAGCGGAAAAGCGTTGACCGGTCCCCTCAGGCTATTGCGAAGATAATTCTGCTCGAGTTCAAACATGGAACGAAAGCTCCTCCGATGGAAGCGTCGAATGGTCATTTTCGGAGTACCAATTGCTCTCTTGTCTCCGTAATGCTGTTGGTCCTAAAGAGGCGCACCTTCAACCCGTTTTAATTCTTTCAATTCGATCCGATTGTCTTGTCAGTGAGAGGTAGCTCGTTTTATTTGCTTTCCTTCAATTTTCCCGGCCCGCCGATGGCGCGGAAATGCATTGCATATGATTATCCGCTTGCATCCGGCAGATGAATTGCGCAGCTTGAGCATGTGCCTGCGTTTTTATTGCTCCGGTCCGGTATTATTGCCGTTGATTATGAACGATTTCAACGATATCGACCGCGTGCCGCTGCCGATCAATTGTTGCTAGCTTAATGAAACCGATGAAGCTATCGTTAAATCGTCATCTGCTGATTATACGGGGCAAGAATCGTCGTTTGCTCGCTCGTTACATCGTTGCATTCGTCTCGTCATAGTCCGTTTCCGTTGTTTTATTATTCTAAACAACAGGTATCGCTTAGCTGACTAGTTTAGTGAAATTGCATTTAAACCAAACTTCGACCCATTTTAAATTTACTTACTTACTCTGTTTTTTTACGTTGTGTCTCCGTAGAGTTCCGGTGCCTGATGCACGATTTGACTACTTGTGCGAGTACCATAAACCCGCCAGGTAAGTACCTTCAGCAATTTATTCAAGTTAATCCATTGATATATTTATTTGTCATCAAACAAGTTGACCAAACAAAATCTTACAGATAACTTATTTGTAGGTTAAACAGTTATATTAAAGATAAGGAAGTTGCCGATGATTGGATTTCAAATAATTTGCTTTGTTATAAACATATTCCTAGATCTATAGATTCGGAATGTTGGTTATAACTTGCCAACATTTGATTAAGTGTCCCGAATCTTGCATAATCCGAAAAGTTATGTTCAGTTTTATATGAGTAGCTTTAACTTAACTGTCGAGACGGTACATACATGTTTTTTTAATATTTTTTTATATGACGGTCCTTGCCGTATTGTTTGGACAGTTTGGACAAAATATCGATGTGTAGAACGAAACGAACGAAATTGTTTTTGGACTGATTTTATTAAATCTTTTCGTGAGGATGAGTAAGGTAACCAAACACTACTGCATTGTTTTTAAATGAATACGGGTCTTGAAAATTGAGACTAAACCGTTTTAAAAATAAATTGTTATGAGAAATAAATGTGAGCTCGGAGTCCATAATAACCTCAAAGTATCTTACTTTCTCGCACCTACCGATTACCTGGGTTCCTAAATGTATTGAAATAATGGGGGAATTACTTTTCCTACTCCGTAGTGTGAGAGAGTGCCACTTTCCTTTGATCAATTGAAACAAGCTTTTACGTGTAGAATTTGTTGATTTCTTCCTAAAACAGCTCGATATCGTTAACTTCTTTGATCACAAGAAAGAAATATCGTTAACAAACAGGATGAAAAGAAGTGAGCCAAGACGCGAGAACATATCGAACTTTGAGTCATTTATGCTCTTCTTAGCAAAACTACACGAAATTGTGATTCGCTGTGGATACTTCGGTTTGCTTTAGCATTCCTAAATCCTATATCAATCAATGAAGCCGAAAAGTTTCCTCGTAATGGCACGTAGAGTGGACACCAAAACCCTTACTTTGGCGAACCCCTCGGGTTTGGGAAGATTGTTTCCTAGATTTAGATCTTTTCCCTTCGGCTCGACGGTTAAACCTTTTATTTTATTTTGTGCTATATCATTTGCAGTGATTAGCGTTCGATTTTAAATCCGGCAAAGTGGATACATGGGGATGATAAAAAAGAGCCATCCTTTCTTAGCTTAGCTGAGACAGAAACGGGTTCCAATAATCGATACGTTCGATCGAACCATTCGATCTCAGATTGCCAGGTAGAGCATGTTCTATTTGACAACTTTCGCTGCGAACGAAAGGATTTCAACGTCATGCTTTTGGTGTTCGATTGTTGCTCGGTTGGATACCGAACAACTTTGCAAAAGTTGTACAGAGTTCGAACAAAACATCGTGTTTGTCCATCACCGGAGATAAAGCATACTCAAGCCAGCCTTCTTAACCATGCAAATAGTACAGAATCACCTACTTTAACCGCAAGCGCAAGCAATGAACCGTGCAATCGAAACCATCATTCAGCACTATAAATAGTTGATCGGTCGCGTAATGAGAATGTGGCAACATGTTGACGCTCATTAAACTGACAGGCCAAATGCGAGAAAGTCGACACCCCGGCGGTTGCAAATCAATGCGCGAAACACCCGATACCTATTAGTGCCCGCACTGGGCTAGTTATCTTCACACATTACACTGAGCTGCTGGTTGTTCCCAGCGGACGCACGACGGGGAACGTAAACAAGGCGGTCTAGGCCGGGTTCCGTGTCGTCAACAGAATGCAAATCATCGCCGGTGATGATTCCGATCTGGACAAGGCTGGCTAGTCACAGCCTTAATTGCGAGGTACGGTTTGCAGGTTCCGATGTAAACACTCGCCGGCGATAAACCTATCATTAGGCAGGGGGAAATCTTTTCTTTTTAAGCTAACTGCGACCTGCGAAGCGCATCCAGTATTGATTCTGATACGGTATTATCCTATCACAAGACTTGCTACTAAAATTTCTTATTTAAAACACGATTGCAGTTTATATGATAATAATCATCACTGGCTTTCTTACTCTTTATTGCTTTCATCAAGTTTCTTTATAACAAAATCTCTTAGGCCAACTTTCGATTGATTTCATCTTGTGTCAAACTGAAGTTAGGGGGGAATGTCACTCAGGGAAAACTATTGAATTTTCGATGATCTTACCTTGTGCTTGTTGATGTTATCAATAAATTTGTTACAAAGAGGATCTAACTAGTATTCTTTGAAGGAATTTTTGCCCCTTTTGTTAAAAATAAATCATGATTTTTTCTTGACAGTTCAATTTTTGATAGATCTCATCAGACACCGGTAATGTTCTAGTTTTGTTTTTGTTTCGCGTTTGTGTTGATTTAGCTATCAAACTATCAACTTTTTCCGCAACCAAAGCGCGCTTTGCATAAGAAATTGGAAAAGATTCGTTTTGCCTTAGGGGTGCTAGGATTTACATTGTTTGTGAAAATTTGGTCATTTTTGTTCTGTCGTTTAAACATATTCTGTCTTTTTTACCTTCATCCAGCTTCATGTGTCTTACAAGTGAAATGATTCTCACCTCATTCATGGTGTCTTTGCAAAGCACCTTTTCGCTTATCTTGTTCTATGGAGAGTAGAAAAACGCTTGAGCTCCAAACCCTCCTGCATCCTTCGTATTCTATCTAAGCGCCCGAAGAAGTAATGATTGTTGTAATGACGAGCGAATTACAGAAGCTACGAATTACGGTGCACTTTACAACATTATCATTGGCATACCCCCGAAGTGTGCGCCGCGGGGGGGCGGGGGGGGGGGGAAATGGGGAAGAGCGAACGAGAAAATGAGTGGCGTTGTTCTCGATACAGTTTGGCAATTATAGTGATTGTACTAAATGTGTGTATACCGAGCGTATCGGTTTGTCGGCGGGCCATCCGAGCACGCCCGAGTCTCTGACGTCGCCTGTTTGGCCGCTACTGATGGCCTGATATCATCGGCCACGGTCGATCTACACTTTCCCCCCTCTCTTCCGCTGGTTTTTTCGGTCCGTGTTAAATCGAAATTAAATGCAAAAAAACCCCACAACACAGTCTTGTGGCGCGGTATTCTTGAGGAGGGTACTTTGGTCAGTGGAAAGAAGAAACATACGTACACCGCTTGGTGTAGTGTCCATCCACCGATGTTGCAGCAGCATTTCGCAGCAAAATTCGGAAAAAAGAACAGCACAGCAAAAAGCAGCATTAAAACAAAGCACCTTTCCGCGAGCGGTAGCGACTTCTTGCTTTTGCTTGTGCGCCTGCCTCGTCGCCCCAACGTTTGACGAAAAAACACAAGAGAACGCCCGCAAAAGGGTTGGAGCAAAAGCGCGAGATATACACGTGCTTCCAAAAGAGGCGTGGCGTTCCTGTTTTATACATCCATCATTTTGTGCGCACCCAAAACGGAAGAAAAGCAAAACGAAAAACACACCGCGAAGGTGGATGTTGGGGGGACCGAAAGGATGTATCCGGAAAGAAGAGCGTCAGTTTCAGTGTTTCTCAATTAGGGATCCATTGGAGTAAAGGTCCCTGGGAAAACCATAATAAACTTTTTTACCTATTTCTTTCCTACAAAACACATTTCAGAATATTCACCCTTAAACTGAGTCACCTGAAAAGGATCCCTCAAATTGGAACATGCATGAAGAAAATAAAAACGGATCAAAGGATGACTGATCTACACTTAAACCGAACCAGGGAGTCCTCCATGCACCAACCAGCGGACCAATTGGGGTTGTGAAAAACACACACACACACCTGAAGTTGGCACGCAAAACGGAAGCCACACCAAAAACCAACCGTCGTCCCGATTCGCCGACGTAATGAAATGGATGGCGCGCACGCGAGGAAGAACAAACTGGACTGCGAGAAAAAGAGAGATAAAAAGGAAAGCTGAGAGCTCCTTTGCTTTGGGACTCCATTTTTTAAATGGCGGGTTACGTGCAAAACAAAAACAACCCGCGGGACGCGACGCCCTGATGAGCCGGTTATTTTGTCTTTTTAAGGTAGCTTCTCTTGCCGCCCCGCGGTTCGGTTCGCCTTCCTCTCTCCCGTATGCACTTCGGTGCATCCGTACATACATGGATGGGGCGGGCTGTTGCCAACCAATACCGAAAACAACCACGAACACGAACGAAATGAGGAGGCCACCAGGATGGGAAAATGAGTGTTCGCCAAAAACGGAAGCAGCCTTGGAACAGGAGAAAAAAAGCAAACAAAATTTCGAACGGGTCCAACCCCTTAACCCCACGCTCTTCTCCTGCGAAGTTCGAATTCAGGAAGGCTTAAAAGCAAAATGGTGGCTTTCGGTTCGTTTTTGGTGTGCTTTTCCGCTTAAATCAAATATTGAAATGTCTTCTGTCATTTCTTGACACATGATGATTCAACTAACGTGCGGTTGTTACGGCGTTAATTCTTTCTAAAATACACTCCCATAATTCTTATTCCCTTATCTTCTTCCAGCTCGAATACGGAAGGCTTAGGGGATGTTAACGGAGTTTTAATAATTTTGGAAAGTTCGATCCAATCGATAAAATCACAAGGTTTCCCGAGCTTCCCCCACCATGATTGGCAAACAAAGTACACACATTTATGTTCGACTTTCTGCTCCACATTGGACGATCGACACAGTCCCTCGAGCAACGAAATTCCGTCCATCCAAAACCGGGAGCGCCATCGTTATTACGCAAGAAGGAGAAAACTGTCCAAAGCGAAGGAATATATGCTTTCCTTCCCACATCGCGCTTTGCTATCGACATCTTTATAGCCTGATTGTAAATCGGGTGCTGGTGAAAAAAATATCTCTGCAGCGGCAGAGGGAGCATACACACACCTCACCACCTGCCTACCCACTACCCAAAACAACGCGAAAAAAGAAAATTACACCGTGTGGAAAGATGATGGCACAAACGTGGCGCGCTGGGCCGCTTATCGCGCCCGACAAAATCGTAACGGAACATGATTATTCAAATCACTAGCCCCAATCAGCGACGGAACAGGGAGCGGTTTGGTGGAAATTCTTAGAAAATACCCTCGCCATTCCCTGTGCGCTCTTATTTTCTTTGCCTCAAAGTCGGGAAAATATTCCGACTTGCCAGACTTGTTACCTTTTTTTGGCTGGATTGTTAAACTGTGTTGCACACCACACTCAAGCCTGTCGATATATGGTTGCCAGGTTTAACTTGACTCCATCCCATCGCTCCTCATCCTCCTCCATTTTGGGTGGACTTTCGGAAAGACGTCGACAGTCGCGCTGCAGCGGAAATGCACACCCAGACGTCGTTACGAGCCCTGCAATCATTGCCCTTTTTGGCAGTGTACCACTTTGTATGCTCTCTCCGGCTTGCGATTGTTTCGTTTTCTTATCTCGTTTTGATTCATGGTTGTTTTATTTGTTTCTCCTCACCTGCAGCTCTTCACGGGGCTGTTTTATCTTCCAATGTAATCCAGTATTATTCTAGCATTACCGTATCGAAAGTTACTTTTCACTTTTTGATCTGTCCCTTTATTTTGCATCTAATGTTTTTGTTTATCTTTCAGTTGTCAAATTTGAAAGTCACAAAAGGACACACAAAAGTCGGATAGCAATCTTCAGAAAGCATGCTCCCCCCAAACAGTGTTCGGGTGTCCTCGACTGGACGACGGGATCCCTCCAAACACCGGGTTTTTCGCGGGGCCGAAGAGAAGGTGTAGAAGTCCTTGAGCGCGGCGGGTGGATGACGCAAATGGCAGCTACAGCTCTTTAAATTGCCGAGGCGAGCGAGGAAACGATACGAGACGGGGGAGGGGGGGGGGGGGGAGTAAGTGGGCGAGCTAGCGACAGAGACGTAATTATACAAAATTGCTCAAATTACGTCGAATCGGTAGGAATTTTTTGGGGTACGGAATTTTTTCGGCAGGACCTCGTCTCATATCCATACATCCACCGTTCGCCGCTCGCGATGCGACAGGGACTGACGGTAGGGGAGGGGGTCTGAAGAAAGGGCCACAGTCGCTTCTTACTTGCGCGTACGTGCCTGGTCTGTGTGTGTGTGTGTCGTTTTTCTGCACAACATCATCGCGTCGGAAAAGATGGGAAAATTTACCTTCGCGCAGGAGGAAAAGGAGCCAAACCATTCCCGGGGGAGGTGGCAGCGGAGGCCTGTTGTAGGAAGGGTGTCGGGGATGTCCATAGGAAGTTGTAAACTCCGTATGTAGCTGCTTTTTTCTTTTATTTTTCTTTTCTTTAACGGAATGTATGAGAAGTAAAGAAGAAAGTGTATCGTTACGTTGTAGATTTCTTGGAACTCGAAATCTTCCTCCGATGGTTCGTCTTTTTTATCCGGCTCGAAGGGAACGGTTGAGAAGCAGCTTGCAAATGCACCCCCCCCCCCCCCCGTNTCACCTACTCCTTCCGCCCCCTCGATCCGCGGGAGTCTTTGGTCGAAGGTGCTCAATGCAAGCAATGCTTCGATCGTTATGATCATCATAATTCGTATCCCCTTAACTTGGGACGTTCCTTGTAACCTCTTTTTGTTCTCGGTGTGTGTGTGTGTGTGTGTGTGTGTGCGCGCTCCCTTTTTCCCCTTTCCTTCGAAATGACGGTACGCCAGCGAAGGAAGCGGACGACGTATTTGCTATGCAAAACCAGCTTTTTCGTCTCCCGGTTGTTTTCTTCCTTCTACATAGGGATTCTTGGATCCTTCCCTCTGCATAATCCTTTAGCCCCTCTTGTGGATGTGGTGGAACCAGAAATGGGGGAGAGGAGGGGGGGGGGTCAAAGAAGAGTGCTCTCTGCCCCAACCAAGGGACAAAAACAAAGCGGTGGAAGCGAATTAAACCGCCCCGGTGCACGATGAAAACAGTGCACGCCGAGGGTGGAAAGGGCATACAGAAAATTACTACTCCACGGTTTGATAGTGCCACGGTCGGCTCCCGGTAGCGCTTACAGTCGTTGCCGCTTCGGGATTTTGTCCCTAAATCCACCCAGCGTTGATAAAGCGCATCGATTTCAATCGCTTAGGCCTCCATTTTTGCGTCGTAGTTATCTATTTTCGGTCAGTTTTCCATTTTGTTCCAATAATCTTAATTTAACAAAATTAAGAGTTTTGCAAAAACAAGATGAAAGATAAATTCAGTCCAAAAATTACGACTTTCGTTTCCAATCGCGCCAAGTGACGTTTGACAGCTATGACAATACGTGTCTTAGCTTCGATCGTAACGCTTCTGGGTGAATTTCGAAAGACACAAACAAAAATGAACATATTCACCGAAAAAATGGTAGAAAGTTAATGGTAAAAGGCAAAAATATTAAAAGAATTAATGTATTGTTGGAGCTTATATTGTCTAGAATTATTGTTTTAATTCGCGTAGAGCCTAAAATAGATAACTAGTAGGAAAAATTTGATGCATTAGAGACCAACATTATTGCGACAAATCAAAAACAGATGCCTTTAAGGCAAAATTTGGATGCACTTTTGGTTTAAATTGGTACCTAAGGAAGAATATAACAGCTGCTTTCAAGGCAAACTTGGTAACGACTGTACACCCTTCAGCCTCTACTCTACTTAAGAAAGGCAGTATTGAGAGTCGTTTTCGAGCACAAAACTAGATCCACTCGGGAAACGTACATAAAGGTACATTTAATCAGCATGCTAAGCTCTACTCCGGCTTTACCTCTCACGATTTCTCAAATGGTGATCAAAACCCGATCTACAAATCCTGTTCTGTAGATTGTAACACATTGGAGCTAAGGAGTCGTACCAAAATTTTTCAGAATGTTAGGATAAGTTTACCTGTAATTCTCAAATATTTAGATCTGTGTGTAGAACCATCCGCTGTCTACAACAATGAGATCAAACTCCTCGGATGCGCCTAGACCTGGCAAAGTAGGAGGACGGGGCCATCGCCAGCATGCCAGCCAAATTAGCATGAACGTTTCTTCGCAAACAGATCCTTTGCAGCATCGGGGAGCTAAAACCGTTCGTTTCGTTGTTATTCCAGGAAGCGGTGTCTCGATGTACGGAATCGGGAAACCATCGAAAAGTATGGGGTTCCGATCAAAACCCAAGAACGGGCCGAGACGCGAACGTCTGGAACACTGGTCCTCGGTTCCCGGGCAGGAGATCGGGAGCAAAATTTAAATATTTAATGACTTCTATTATCGTTATACTTCGCCGGCGTAATAGTGGGTAATGATAAGGTCGCCAGCTCGCGCTGGTAGCCGACAGCCAGCCAGCCTCTCTCTGCGGCGTCTTCCGCGATTGCTTCCATCCCTCCAGGCGCTCCTCCTATCTCTTCCTCTGTTACTGCGGCGAAAATGTTCGTTCTGCAATCTTAAACGAGAAACAATCTGCGTGTTCGAGCGATCTGCCACCATCTGGAGCTTACCCGAGCCAGCTGGGCTGCAGTTAAACGGCGGGTTTATCAGCCAAGGTCCGGGTAGAGCGCAGATAACCTATCATCTCCATTCAACTCCCAGGCTACCTGCGAGCTTTAGGGAAAAGTAGTCCGTCCTAGGAGCGCTCTGCACTTTTATCACGTGGCAAAGCATCCTGTGCCGAGGCAAATTTTCCTCCGGGCTAGTTTTGATACTATCGCGGGGGGAAAGCTTACTGATACGGTGGGAACCTCGGACGCCATCAAACGGGGTGCAAATGGTTCCGTTTGTCCTCGACCTTCTCATTATCACAAGTCACATTCTTTCACCCCTCGGTGATGTTTCGTTCGTTTTACGCAAAATATCGCCCAAACTATTTTTCCGATAGACATTCAATTACTAATTTACTCAGCTTTAGGTTTTCGTCATTGCCAAGTTTAATTTAGGTTTCCTTTAAATGATGCCATGAAATGCGGTATCGTCATATGAAATATTCGTTCGTCATGGGAAGGAATTGAATGAAAATCATCTCGAAACGATCCCCTTTGTTACTGAAAGAGCTCAATTTCCTTTTTGGCTTATAATTGACCTCTTAAACAGTGTAATTCTTTTCACAGCAAGATATTACATTGTTTGAAGGTTACTTTACTTTAAAACAAATATACATTTTTACAGTTCTATTCTCTAACATTCTTTCTTTAACATCTCTAAAGATAACTTAAGGTAAACTGTTTTGAAACAACACACTTCGATACTTATCACACAAACTGCCACAGATTGTATTGGTGATTCTTAAACTAAGTTTGCAATATAAAGAATAAATAAATCAAGAATGAATAAATAAATTTATTCATGTTATGATTAAATAAAACATGTCGAAAATGTATCATTTTTGAGTGATGGATGCAAAATAACATTAGCAAATCCAAATTTAAACCGATGTATTTTACTTCCGGACGAAAATGTTGTAGGTTTTGTCCCCACAATCAAGATGCAAGAATTATGAATCTGATTGTCTTTTCAGTATTCTTTAAATAACATAAATGTGGTATTTGAAGGATGTTTGCTGGATTTCAATATTACAATTTAACAGTATTTATAGCTTAAGCATTGATAGACAATGTTTACATGATATCAGATTTATCCTTTTTCCTGTCAGATTTTCATCTAAGGCTGGATGGTTTATGGATGGTTCATAAGACGCTAATCATTCTTCAAGACGCTTCATGAAAGTATTATTGTTTCGAGATTACTAAAGGATAGTAGATCTTCTTCCATTCAAATATAACATTTCTTAACTTTCATTAGTGCTGTTGATGTTCGTACAAAGTCAATTGCACTTTTTACAAATGTTACTATCTTTTCGAAAAAGCGCAAGATTTACAATTTTACGAAGACATTGAAACTAACATAAGTTGGATGAATAAAGTGGACTCTAGTGCGGAAAGGAAGCGAACCTTTATGTCTATATTCTGGAAGGAATTGAGGGCTATGATGTTGTCTTTAGGCTTCTAGATTGCTAAATGTTAAAGAAATAGATATCCCTAGAACAACAGGACATTCTTTTACGAAAGAATTCTTCCCTGATTGAAACGATTCCTTTAACTTTTAGAATAGCACGAGAAGAACAAGAACGAGGAAGAGAGAGAGAGAAAGTCCCTGAGGTCTCAAATTACCCTGGCTGGCCCGCGGCCATTTAGTCTGTCCCCCTTACTCCCTTTCTTTCCCCCGTCATACACCTCAACCTCGTGTGCTTTAATAACGCGGAAGGTTTGCCATTTTGCATTTACCATTTCCATCGGGGCAACAACACCCCCCCCCCCCCCCCTCCCTGGCCTGCCCTACCCTGCGGACCAGCGTGCACGAACCGAGCGTCCCCTTGGGGCGGCTTGGGGTGGCTTTGATCGGAAAATTAAGCAAATTACCCCCGACACGGCTGCGCCGGAATGAGCTGGCATCCATTTTGGAACCTGCCGAAGGAAGGACCACTGGCCGGACATTGGAGTCCTTTGCGAGTGGCAGGGGGGGGGGGAGTGGGAAGGGTTTTTCTGCTCTTGCCCCTTGCCCTTTTACGCTCCATGTGGTGGATAATTGCGCTACATGCACGCACTGCCCCGTGGTTGTAGCTGTTTCCTTTCTTTCTTTCGTTTTTGTCGTGTAGAACAGTTGTCCGCAGGATGGGTGTATGTTTTTCCAAGCTCCTTTTCCGTCCGTGTTTCCCATTTTTTTTACCTACCTTCCATTTAACCTCCGAGTAACGCCACGTCTCCCCGCCAGGACGATCTTTCCGTTCGCTTCGCTTCCCGACAGCTTCTTGCAGACATTTATCGGTGTACTGCTTCTGGTCTTTTTTAGCTGGACGTGTCGGTAAGGTTGTTTTGCCTGAAAAACGACTCTTTTTCCATAAAGAGGTCAGATGATAAAACTGGCTTGAGTTAACTGAAAAGCCAAACGTAGCACAACGTACATCATCTGCTAAATGTAGTGATGTGTTTTATCTAAAACGTTTGTTTCATTTGTTACAAGAATGTTGTTGGTTCAATCTGTTATATCTTTAGAATAAATTGCCCAAAAAAAAATGAAGTATTAAAGCTGGGTTTTATTCCTACGATGAATAGGATATAATATAAATTTAGTGTCATATCTAGAGCTCAGAAGATTAACTTCTTTGAAATTACTAGTTGAGTTTTGTACAACTCACAAAATTGAACCATAATGCTCTTTTGAATCCATTCTCTTCTAAAAATGTTCTGACCGGATCCAAAACGACAAAATACAAGAGGGAATGAGAATGGCATTCGGTTAATCTAGCAAATACAAAATCATGCGCACCAAGCTTCCAAATGTCCCTCGAAATATTCGATATCGTTTTATCAAATGGTTTATATCTGTTTTATTACCTTCCTTCAAGTGGTTTATACCTGTTTTACTACTTTCTTTCATTCCAGCAAGGTGCCGGCGTACCTGAACGTGGTCGACATCGCCGGTCTGGTGAAGGGTGCCGCCGAGGGTGCGGGCCTGGGCAATGCTTTCCTGTCGCACATCAATGCGTGCGATGCTCTTTTCCATCTGTGCCGTAAGTTGCTTGTTGTAGCCTACCAAACATCCCATCTGCATGATTTGCGTTTCGATAGAGCAGTGTCAGGTTTGAGATTAGGGTCATCAACTGCGAGCTGAAGGTGTAAAAAGAGGCATACTATCTTATCTTTTCTGGTCGCAACTAAAGGAGACCTCCCTTGAAGCATACAAGATTTGAGAAAGATAGAAAGAATGAATGTATATTTGAAAATGGTAAATCATTCTTCGACATTGAACTAACCGCGCATCATCCATGTTTATCCCCACCCCTTTTTCCCGGCCCCCCACCCACCAGGTGCATTTGAGGACTCGGACGTGACGCATGTCGAGGGTGAGGTCGATCCGGTGCGCGACCTGTCCATCATCAGCGAGGAGCTGCGGCTGAAGGACGAGGAGAAGCTGATGATCAATCTCGACAAGCTCGAAAAGCTGGTCACACGCGGCGGTGACAAGAAAAGCAAGCCGGAATATGTGAGTATCGGGTTTGTGGACGTGTGATCAATGAATCCTCTTCCGCGAGCGAGAAGGCGTGGGTAAAGGAAAAGGGTAAACAATTTGTCCAAGGCACCACGCGGGCCACCAAGATATCATCGATTAATCATCACCCACCACCGTGCGATATGGATCATCAGCTCGATCGGCTTTGGGGGCAAGCTGGCGATTATGCTGCTTCACACTTCCCGTGGCACGGGACTAGAACGGATCCCAAACACCGACGATGATTAATTAAACGACCGGGCCCGCCACACCCATTCGTTCGATCGCGATCGGATCGCCAAACGTCGCGAGCCTTCTTGGAAAAGGGAAAATTCAGAGCTCAAGCAGCGGCTCGTGTGCGAAGTGAACACAAGCACTGTGACGGCGAGTCAACGACCATTTATCTTCATCGTTCTTTTGGGGCGAACCCCCGAAGACCTTGGGTGGGCGCATCGTGAAAGATTTTTAACACACGCTTCCCGTCACCCAGCCGGAAGAGACGAACTTCTTGGCCTCTGGGTGTCAAAGGGCAGCAGTTCGAGACGAGTAAAAAACCAGGCAAGCATCGACGAATTGCACAGGAATGATAGTACACTTTCCCGGGAGGAAGAACTTGTTTTGATTTCAAAACCCTCAGTTCTCTTCGTAAAACTGAGCTGCAGTTAAAATTCCCGTTTTTCAAACGATCGGATCTTGAGTCAAAGAAGGGAAGAACACCCAGAAGAGCCAAACCAAATGTCGCGATGTGCTGTGATCGATTGTCGACGGCGGAAAAACATGGAAATTGAAACCGCTCGAACCTGCTAGCGGAGCGAACATTCAAAAATAACTCCCCTGACAAAGGTCACACGGTGTTCTCTAGCGTCGTCAAGCCGTCGGAATTAAATTAATCATTTCATTCATCGGCGCGGGATGATGTTGCGCTTCTTCGCGCGCTGTAAATAAAAGGCCGTCTTCTCCAGTGCATGTTGTCGATTGAATTGAAAGTTGATTCGTGCTTATCGTCAATTGTTGTTCGCCCCTCATCGAACCGACCGACGGGTCGAATGTCAATCAGGCGACTTCACTCAGGGAGCGCGTATATATTCCATTCAGTGATTCCGGAGCCCACCTGCCGGGGCGCGTAATGGTTTACGGCGTTGCGTGAAAGTGGGATCCGTTCGATGAGTGATGATTCTCCCGGTGGGCGGTCCGTCGTGCGGTTTGTCTGACTTTGTCAATGATCCGTGGCTTTGGGTGGCGCGTGCCCGTGCTTTTTCAAGGGATTTTTCACCATAAAAAGGGCAGGGGAGGATTGGGAACCGGTCGAGTCAAAGGTCGAACAAGTCGAAGTCGACCCGAAACCGATGAGGGATTCATTCATTTTACTAAATATTGTTAATTTCGGATTTGTTCAGTTCATTTTCACCTCCTAATCTATTTTGTCCACCGAAATTTGCGCGCGTGTGCTTTAAATAATACGATTTTCCCTTCTGTGTGTCTATCTTTTCCAAAGGAAACATTGCTTAAAATTAAGGACGTACTCGTGGAGGAGAAGAAACACATCCGGTTCGCCGACTGGAGCGCGCATGACATCGAAGTGCTGAACAAGTACCTGTTTCTCACGTCGAAGCCGTGCATCTATCTGGTGAACCTGAAGGACACGGACTTCATCCGGAAGAAGAACAAGTGGCTGCCGAAGATCAAGGAGTGGGTCGACAAGAACGATCCAGGTGCACCGATTATCCCGTTCTCGGGCGCGTTTGAGAACACACTCGCCTCGCTCGAGTCGGACGACGAGCGCAAGAAGTACGAGGAGGAGCACAAGTGCTACTCGGTGCTGGACAAGATCATCACCACCGGCTACAAGGCGCTGCAGCTCGAGTACTTCTTCACCGCCGGCCCGGACGAGGTGAAGGCCTGGACCGTGCAAAAGGGCACGAAAGCGCCCGCGGCCGCCGGCCGCATCCATACCGATTTCGAGAAAGGCTTCATCATGGCGGAGGTGATGCATTTCGCCGACTTCAAGGAGGAGGGCTCCGAGTCGGCCGCCAAGGCTGCCGGCAAGTACCGGCAGCAGGGTCGCAACTACGTCGTCGAGGATGGTGACATTATTTTCTTCAAGTTCAACGCCGGCGCTGGCCTGAAGGACGCGAAGAAGAAGTGATACCACCGGGCCGCCACCACCATTATCGTCGTATTTCTCTACATTAACATGATCTTTTACGCGCACTTGTTTCTGCCGCAGCTGAGCTGAACTGGCAGCGGTCGCCATCAGCCGGCCGGGCAGCTCAGTAAGCTTACTTAGCTCAAATGCATTTGGACTGCGCCTACAATATGTTACATGGAATAAATTATCACTAAAAATTTGACATACAATTCCCATTTGGATCAATTATGCTCGTGACAAAGATGTATATTTTCTCGGATTTTTCATTATCCTGTACATTTCTTCCAACACCCCCTTATGCAAAGCGCGTAAGAATGTATTTTTAATTTCATGATTTTTTAAACAATTTTAAAGCGACATCTTTCGACGCATAGCGGAAGCTTCCAGTGGCTTACACGTGATTATTCACGTCTCATCAAAACATCGAGTGAGAACTCACTCACAACATTGATATTCTCACGTACATGTTTTTGTAAACAACTACAGTATAACGCCGATTATCAGGAATGTTCGTGACAGGCCGGTTGACGGAAGATCGGACCAAACAAATTTGAATGTGAGATATACGTCATATCCATAGGAAACAATACAAGAGTTTATAAATTATCTGGCTCCGGATAATCGAGGTCCTACTGTACATTTGAACTTAAACTAAGAACCTCTCTACAGTTTTCTTAATTGGCAATACTTTTACTTTACAGTACGTTACAGATCTTTGAATATTGAAATCTGTTTGATACTGAAATAGAAATATGAATGTTCATTATTCTCACGGATCCACTTCGAAGTGAAATTACCGCAGTTTACATCCTTCTTCACAGCTTTTTATTATCCTTAATTTTGACAAGTCAAACTTTTTACCAATTCCGATAGTTTCCGCTGTTTGAATATTCGTTCTTTTTTGCAAAGTTTGTTCTTATTGCTACTATTAGTTATCAATCTTCGGTTGTTCGTTCATTTAGTCCGCTACGCATCTTTTGGGAATGAAAAATAATTAACAGTTTTTACTAAATTAGACTTGAAGGGTATGGTTTGATGTTAGGCTTCGTTGGTATTAAGCAGAACGTTTTGCAAAGGAGAATGTTCGAGTCAACCATCAAAATCACCAATAAGTGGGGTACATAAAACATTTCCATTATGTGTCGGCGGTCAAATCAATTTGTTTTGGTGTATTCAATTTGCCAGTATGTTTCATTAACCTTGGTTTTTTCATAGTGGAGATATGGCGCTACAAATATGCCTGTTTATTGAAAAGAATTCATTTGCTAACCATTGCAAACTGTTCGGTAGATCGTTATATATCGGGTTATAGGGTTATTACACGATGGATTTTACTGTCATTTGATTTTTGGATTTTCTGTCAAACCACGATTGACAGAACTATTCTGGTTAGAAAACGGAACCGGGCACGACCGTTTCCGATTTGGTTTCGACTGGCATTTTTATGTCAAAGCAACGTTTTTTTTAATTTTCGGTCGGTTTTCATGGGCGAGAGATGTTAATATTTTTACAATATGGGTTTCGACGATGATTTCAAACATAAAACAGATCAAACGTGAGCAAACAACCGTGTTGCCGAACTTGCGTTATTACACGAGCCGGTGGAAGTTTTGTATCAAACAGGGGCATTTGACAGAAAATCCAAAAATCAAATGACGATAAAATCCATCGTGTAATTTGGGTTTTATACAATTCATTTACAAAATGGCCTTCATAGCCACGCCTCCTTAGCATATGCACCTTGGTTGTTATATAAACGAAACATTGTGACTGCCGCTCACGACAGAAGGCTTTTTCATGGCTTGTCTCGTGGAAATGCGTACCTACAGGGTAGCGTAGAAAAAAACGTTTGATGTTGTTACAGAATCAAACAGTGAGTTCGCCTTCGGACAAAAGTTTTTTCCAAACAATAGCATGACTGTAGCGTCAACGTGATAAGTTTCTGGCACTGTTACATATTGGCTAAATGTGAAACGTGTAAGCAAGCGGGTAAAAGCGGGGTATGACCAAAGCATATCCTTACGGATCGACCCACTGTTCCCGAGAAGCGGATACGCGTGGTTTTTTCTTTCTTTGGTGTTGGTGACAACACGGTGGAACTACCGATGATTCATTTACATCAGATGTTGGAGAAACGATAGAGGCAGCGCATTAAAAAGTTTGTGAAAGAAGCCGTGTTAGCTGTTACGTATCCTGTGTGTAACTTTTAAGTTATCGTTTGTTGTGTTGGAAAACATTGAAGTTTGTTGTTGTTCATTTTTTTTTTTCATTGACCTTTTGTTTGCCCTATCAACAACAAAACTTGAAGAAGCCTAGTTTATGCCTCTTCTTCTTCTTCCACGTTTGCGAGGATTGACTCCAGTTCAGCAATTAAATCCAGCTTCCTGGGCACACAGCAACGAATGTCGCTCTCATAGCGCAAAGTCTCTTAAATAAATAAAAAAAAGCTTCCTGGGCCTTCGCAAGCTATTAACGCCATAGTCAGTCCTCTGGTTTATGCTAAGTTTATGCTAGCGGTGTGCGACAGTGTGCCTGTTAAGGTTGTGAGCATAAAAACAGTCAACCCGACTCGTTTTTATTACCCGGTGTGAACAAGGCTATGAATAGACGCACGTGTTTCTGTTTGTTTGTTTTTCGTGCTTTAAGTTTTACCCCAAAAGAAAATGTTCCAGCGTCTCAAACTCTTGAAGGTTAGGAAATCTTAAGATCGAATCGTATTACATCGGTGGCGCCTACAAACCCCCGTTAAAGCAGTAGCTTTCTTTAACGCACTGGTGTGAGTTGAGCTACGTTGTGTTACGGTTTGCCTCGGCGTGAAACAGGGTACTCGACTCTGGTCGCACATACACCGCCGAACAGGGACGACGAACCAGCACCTTCCAGCTTCCAGCAGCAAGCCTGCAAAACCCGTTCGCCTCATTGGCGTGCCACGATGAAGAATCGCAGTAAACACATGGATTCGGCTGCGTGCGACGACAATTCGCCGTACGACAGCGATGGCAGCAATGGCAGCAACGCCAGCAGCGATAACAGCGACACCGGAAGCCGGAGCAACACCGCTAACAGTCAGTCCGAATCAGCGAGACCCGCGGAAGTGCCGGTACCGCCTGCTCATGCAGACGGCGTCGTCCTTGCGCTGGGAGGCTTGGGTCGCTCTTCCTATCTGAAAACGCTCGATCTGTCAATCAACGCTGGAGCACTGGCGACTTCAAACGTGCTTCTAACACGTGCGGTGAGTAGCATTCAAAAACGGGGGGGTCAAACATAGTCCGTTGAATTTAATAAAAATTGACAATTATCACCGTATCTGGCGTTGCACTGCAAGTTATTCGATTACAAGCGAAATGTATTTACAACCCCTTTCACATTTATCGTTGGGTAATGGGAAAACCCCAAGAGGGATAGACTGAAATGTCAAAGAATGGTCGGATGAAGCAGTCGTTTGCAGAACGCGCTAAATCACGCACAAAGTTTAAAGGTTTTATCATGTTATTTTTTTTCCTAGTATTTACGTCTTCGTCATATTCATATTCTTAGTTGGGATTGAGTCTTGGTTTAAGGCTTAAATGACTTGACTGAAATGTTTGATGAATGATTGAACGAATGCGATGCAACGCAACGTCGAAATTGACTTCGAACACACTTTAGAAACAAACTCGAAACCATTGGAAGAACTATGGCCTACTAGAACACGTACGATCACTACGAGAAGAAAGGGCAAGGAAAAGGTAGATATATTGAAGGGAAAACCGGATGTGTGGATAAGATATAAGAAGTTTAAATTTGACGATATATATTTAAGTATCTTTCAATTATTTTAATCTTTATATGAAGCATACCGTATCTCGTGTACGTTAGCCATTTGGCAAGAAAACTTTCTTATTCATTCTTATATGTTTTCCAACCGAAGAAGGAACATAATTCATGCACTCATTGAAACATATGTTTGCTAATGAAAGATTTAAACGCAGCGGGATAAAAATACCCGCAAAGGGCGTTACCTATCTGAGGTAATAATCAGAGGCGGATCATAGGGTAAGCAAAATAAGCAACTCATCCTGTTCTTTTTGCCTATGTTTTTTCACATTTCAAAGGTTGAATTTCTTCTAAATATTTTACCAAACAGTTACTTTTCTAATCAAACACTAGATGAGTTTTTGCTTTCGAATGAATCTGAAAATGATAGAGAATGATCCAACTGAACTATCTGAAATGATTGTTGTGAAGAAAAGCTTTGAGCAGCAGTTCAAAGCAACCGCTTCAACACATCAAATAACTTGTGGGGATTCACAAATCCTTATGGTTCTTTTAAGAAACAAGAAACCCAGATTTCTAATTTCATTCATATTCATATAATTGTGAATCTGATTTAGGGAAACTTTCATTTAAACCTCATGTTGTCGTCCGACACATCTTGTGGTGGTTGCATCAGAACAATGTCAACGTTGTGCCTTGGTTAAGAAATAATAGGTGGTATCGCATAGGGATTTGTTTATTTAACCATCGTTTAATCTGTCGTCAAGCGTTCATTTCCGATGAACTGGATGCATTTGTCAATCATTTTTGTGGAAAAATATGGTCCTTGAAATCTGAACAAACGACCTAATACCACCTAATGTTTTCCGTTTCACATATTGTGAATACTTTAAAATGTATTTTCATATAATTGGTACTTTCACCCTACCTTAAACATTGGCTCATTACGATCAAATTTTGAAATGACATTTAAATGACTTGGCCTAATTTTTTCGTGGTTTGGTGCTGTAATAATAAAAATGTTTTTAAAAGAAAATATTGAACAATGCGTTTCACGCAACATCCCATTTTGGCGCCTCAGCAAAGTCGCCATTCAAAATAGTCGAAAATTGCAAACGAAAACGAACGAAAGCAACGTTTTGCACTTCCAAACAAGTCCATTCGTGTTCCGCTTTCCACGGTCGGTTGTTTTACTGAAAAGGCTTTGCTTTTTGCTACCTCTTTTTTAAGCGTTTGTTAAGAGAGTGAACTAAGCCGTCAACCACCCAAGTATCCAACTTTAATTCGGATACTACGCGCCCGAACACGGATTCGCTTCGCGATAACGTCATACTCGCTCGCGATTGGATGTGCCAGTTCCAGCAAGTATAAGCATTGGTTGGGCACGCTGAGTGGTTTTTTTTTATCGAAGGTGGCATGCAGTAACAAAAAGGAACGAAAGAGAGCGTCGCGCTTAGTAAAATCCGCTCTCGCTCATTACGACAGGTTGTTTTGAATCGGTTGAATTGCTGCCCAAGCGGAAAGCAAGGGGTTTCGTGCGCGCCTTGGAGCAATGCGTCATCGTTTCAAGAGTTTCACTGGTATCGGCTTGAAACGCGGTTTTTATGGTACGATGACGTCAGCTCGCTTGGCATTGTCCACCCAATTGAAGCAAGCGAGCTCTCGAATGACGTTGCACATTTATTTGGCTGGGTAGTGCTTTATTTTTGATTTCTGTTGATGTGCTTCCGCTTTTGCTGTTCTGTTTGTAGGAATGCTGGTTAACGGCACCTCAAATATCTTCCTTCAGTTCGCTAGTATCGCCTTGGCGTTGTCTCGTTTGACAGTTCCGGTTAAAATAATTTTCGATCTTTGGGTTGTTTATATTATTTAAAAATGTACATACGTTTACGAGTACCGAATCTATGTTCTACTATTGTTCTCCTACAAATCCACAATATTGGAAACAATGATGCTGTGATTGACATAAACTTCCTTGATTGTTGCATGTAAAGTTTTGTAAAAATTGGAATATAAGCCCATCTTTGTAACACACGATAAATTATATTTCATAAAAAGGCACTACTTAAATGTAGATAGATGATGCGCTTCTTGGGGTGGTACAGATTTATGTGCTAAGAGTAGTTTGAAAAACCAGTGTTGCCTCCACATAACAAGCCGTTGCGTCCATGCCGGTCAGCCCATGGTGCGCTGCAAACGATGGTCCCGTCTAGGCGCCATCGTCCGCCCAAAGTGGTGGATCTTCCCGAGACAGTGACGGTGACGCTATACTTACAACAACAGTGAATTCGCAGAAAATCGATGACTCGACGCTATTTCGGCTCCGGTTGAGTACCTCGCTTGGTGTTTTCGGCGAATCGCGCGATGCCGCTCGTTTTTATCTCGTTTATCCTTTACAACAAATAAGCTGCACCATCTCGCCCACCCATTCGGTGTTTTCTACATACTAGTGGATCGTTTCCGATCTTTTTCTTGCACATGGGATATCGGTATTTTCGCGAGGCCAGCTTCCAACGAGAGAGAGAGCAAAGCGCGCCCGCCGGTTGGTTGGGGATCGCTTCGGATCTCACCGGGGCACTCATCGTGTATTGAATATTTAATTCTTTTTCTTTCTCATTCAGTTGAAAAGTTAACGGACATCGCCCGCAATCCGGAGCGGTGTGGCCGGATGTTTATGGCCGGGTTTTTCCAGAATTCCGATTCGTCATCATCATCTCCTTGCCGTTTTTCCATTTCTCTTTTTTCATCTTAAGTTTCTCGATGGCTCGTTAAGTTTCTCGCAATCGGGGTTGTCGGTACTGAAACGGTAAAATATGCAACATTTTCTTTTTTCATTGATTTGTTACGTGAAATTAAGTAATCACTTGTCCGCGCCCACTCATTGTTTTGATGCTTGTGACTTTTGCTGCATGGGTTCGCTGTACCCTAATTGACCACTGGGTCAGTATTGGCTCAAGATGGCTCCTTGGAATTCCAATTCCGGAGTTTGATTTTATTGACAGTTTGTGTTTTCTTATTCTGTTGAAAAAGTTCTGTAGTAACTCGTCCAATCAAAACATTGTGTCACATTTATTTCAGTTCCGGTGAGCGATGTAGAAATGCAGCCCGTCTTTTGAAGTGAAACGCGCAAAGCGGTGGGTCTGGGTTATGGATGGGTTGACATGGGCGGTCATATGTACACACACAAGATAATAATGGAAGCCTAATTTCCGGTCGAGGTTTGCCCTGTGACGATGGGCATCAGCACCGCGTGTGCGCGATAACAGATATCTCTACCCTGCGGGCTCACATTATCCCGATAGGTACACCGGCCGCACACTGGGACCGGTTGCGAACTGAAGTACTGCAGGGCGGTGCAGTTGTTATCGCCATTTTTAAAGGAAGTGACATAAACATTTGTTCTTATCATTCGTTTTTCCATACACCACAGCGACGCTTTTTTCGATTCGCTCGCTCCGCCCAGGCGGCACCGTTCGTTTGCTCCTTTCGTCTCGGTTTTACCTCTCCAGTTCTGCTGAACTGTGAACGGCGTAGTTATCTAAGGAATCCACGAACGCGTCCACAAATGACGTTTGCAGGGGTAGTTTGACCCTCAAAAACTACTCTAAGGTTTATGCAACTAAAGCTAACTTAAATAACTTGCGCCTTAGATTCTCCATATGATGGCTCCTAAACGGTAAGCCCTCAGATGCTCAGGCTCCATTAGTTTAGCTTAGCAACAGGTTATTCCATGCTCTGTCAGCTATCATGTTTTTCATTTCTTAATAGCAAAGAATGTAGTTCCAGGATCTCTACATCAATGGTGCAACATTGTGGGCGCGAACTCCGCTTCTTGGAGGAACTGCTTAGTCTCTTTTTACAATACTGCACCTAAAGCTGCGGGCATGTGCTTTTTATCTCGCAGTCACGTGACATTCTTCTTAATCTGCCCGCCGCCATGTGTGTTCGCGGTCGCTGCATGTAGATGCCACGAACAAAGGAAGGACAGACAAGGACAATAACGATGAGGCGCTGCTGCATGGGACACGAATGGAGGTTGAGCATGTCGGGGGGGGTGGTTCCGGCGCAACGTGTATCCACGTTGTCGGTGAAGGTGAGCGAGGTTGAAATTCAGGAAAACACAGCCCGTTGGGGTCGCGTTAGAAACGAGAAACCGGGGCAGGGGGGGTTTGCCATGGGAATTTTTGTTCTCAGGTCGTGTTGTGCCGGTTCGCTAAACCGCGGGGAATTCCCAGCGTGCCCTACCGTCGGCTCGACTCGGCTCGGGCACGGTTCGCGTTCAAGCCCGGGCTCTCACTCGTAACTCACCGGGTGTGTTCCCCCAAAATTTCGTGTGCTGCTGACAAAACAGGGGGAGGGCAATAAACACGGCCATCCTCAGGAAGATCCGTAGGAAATTGTGCGCTCTTGATAGCTTTTTAACCAAGGGGAAGTTGGCGGCCACCGGGACAAGACAAAACCTTGACAATATTATCGTTGCGGGAGCGGTTTTTACGATTACACTTTTCTCGGAACTGACCATCTCGCGGTTGTTGAGCGCGCCTGGCACACATAAACAAAATCCTGGGGGTAGCGAAGAAGGCAACAACAACAAAAACCACCATCAAAAGACACTCATACCGGGGGTGCACTCGCGATCGAATGGAGGAGCGACCTCGCCACGATGGCCGCCCGGCTGTATGGGGCGCATATTATCACGGCTGGCCAAAAAAAAAGGCAAAACAAGAAAATGAAACCGGTATGCGAGCTCAGAGTTGTGTTGAAAGGAAAAGGAAACAAAATCGCACATCCACCGGCCTCCGACTGCCGGCGCCTTGGGGGGGGGTGCGGGTATGGAAACGGAACGGGCTCCTGAGTGGCCGATATAAATGCCCAGCCATAGCGGCGTGCCGGTTTAGTTCGCCTACGACCGCCATCAGGAGCGCACGCGAATAAGTTGCTAAATAGTGAGATCCTTGCCAGAGACGGGGTCCAGAGAGCTTGCGGAGCCGCTTTTCTTATCAGTTGTGATTGGGAAATTTCCACCCCGTGTGTGTGTGTAGTGCTGGAAGAAGGTTAGGCCCGTTTTTTAACCGGGTTGCCGAGGTTCGCGCAATCAATCTACGATAAACTGCAGCAATCAAATATTCCGAGCCACACACAGGAGCCGAGCCGTAGCAATAACGCGACAGCCTCGGGTTCTGTTGGTTTTCAGTGGTTTAGTGCATTGTAGTGCGCAGACTCCAGAAGCTCAGATAGTATTCAATACAGATTTTTGTACAGACTTTTAGGGTCTAGACATCTAGCTTTAATAGCCGGAGGTTTGAAACAAGTGACCCAAAGTACACGTATCTTGCCTACTTCGTATTGTGTTTTGTGCGTGCCTTGATTGTGTCTCCGCGATAGCTGATGTGCCACACTGGTTTACTTCTGCGTCATTGCGATTAACGACATCGTTGTTGTGTGTGCTAGTTCGAGAAACAGAGCGAGAAGCAACTGCAAAAAAAAAGGCGAGGCAGCAGGGAGAGGCAGCCCCGCAGTAAACTTCAATCCCAACCAGAAAACAACCAGACGGCCGCCCAAATGACGCGGGATGATAATGTGCTGCTGAACGATGTATACTTCAATGCGTACAACACAAATCCGCCCCTCACGCCACTGACGCCGATAAGTAAGCTAGTAAGTATTTCGTAGCCGATAGTGCCGCACCCCACTCTTGGGTGGTGGGACGGTGGGAGGGAAGAGAAATGGGTGAGCCTTAAAGTCGTCAGGTGTACGATAATTACAGTAGGGTGATGATAAATTCCAGCGAACACCCGAAATTCCACATGGGATTATGGTATTCCACAGGTCACTCTTTTGGGATCGGAACTGTCAATATGATAACTGGGCGAGTTGTTGTAATCGTAGCCATCGCCTCCTCCAAAAATATGCCATACTTCTTCTCCCGGAAGTGAACCGAGTGCACTTGCGTTGGTGCGTGACTTTCGTCGCGAAAAAGCGCTTACATATTTCGTCATCCAACGGCACGCGGCCACCATTTTGTGCCAGCGGCGAGCGGAATTGCAACCAGGGCGAGCCACTCGGTGAATCAGTTCCTTACGAATAATATCACTTACGCAAAGCAAAGGCGGTGGCGAGGCGAAATCTTATCAGTTTCGCCTCGGCCTTGTTTCTTTTTTGCCGCCCCGATGCTCGAGCTACGTGACGACGGTGGTGATGCCGCCCCGAACGCTGCGACTCCCTATCAGCCTTTAGAGTGTGCTGTACCCGTTGGCTATATCTGAACTAAGGCAATTCCTTCATAGTTCAATAGCTAAATTCGCAACAGAATGGTTAAAACATCTATTCGGTCTTACGTTCCAGAATCGCACAAATGGGCACACCTGTTTCTCGCCAGTAGGTTCATCTTTTGGCCCACAGGCGAGACATTCCTTTACGACCTTTTGGGTTGGGAGAGGTAAAGAAAATGTACAACACAACATATAAAAACAAGCAAGCATTATTTCAAGGTAGAAACACGTTGTTCCGAAAACTTTCCTTTACCTACCTTTGCTTGTACCTGTTGCGGTACACCGATAGCTTGGGTGGATTTTGAACCCGACACAGGTGACGACATGATCAAACAGGAACTTACCGGAACCACATTGGGCGCAACAGGCCGGAAAGCTGCAAACCACTTTGTGTTGCCCACCTGTAGGCCTGAGGGGGGAGCTACTGAAGCTACATCGAATCGATACAACCTAACCACAGATAGCCACTGTTGTTCATTAACAGTCATTAACACTATTTTGTGTGTTGCTGATGTGGTCAAATCAACCATCTGTCAAAGGACCAACATAAAGGAGTTTGCTCGCTGTTAATATTGTGAAATAAACCTTTTCTTAAATTCAAAATGGGTGCTCAGCAAGGTACAGAGAGGTAGCTCCCCTGATGGCAGTTGGAATTGAATTTGAATGCACTACAAGCGCTGTGTGTTTTGGTGCGCGATGCTGAACTCTCCGAGAAACAATAAAGCAATGGCTATAAAGCGGTAGGCGCCCATTTGAAGCACATTTGCGTGACCGCGTCAAGGTTATCGAGGGATCTGAACAGAGCTAATGGCGTAGTGTAACAGGCCATACCATCACACACACACACACACACACACAACGCTGTGCCTGTGAGAACAATTGTATAGCGGGCTGAGGAGGTGTACGTATAGTCCGGAAGTAACGAAGTCGATGTAACTGTCCTCGCGGGCACCCGCGGACACTCGAGGTAATGTCGCGTGGCACCGACAACAACCACCGTTCAAACTCTCCCGCAGCCAAACACACGGTTCCGAACACGTGTGGGTATCCAAACTGCGGTGGCGATTGCATCGAAAGCTACGAGCCGGCCCGACCATCGCCATATCGGGCACATTTGTGTGGTTGGAACATTCTAGAAGACATAACCACTCAAACACACCGCCCTAATCTAACCTCCTCCCCCACCCCCAAATCCCACCATTGCTGCAGTATTGCGCATTGGCTGTGTGTGTTGGTATGCAATGGTGGTGGTGGTGGTGGGGGCAGCATGCTGTGGAGCTTTCAGAATCGCCATCACCAACGAGCGACACTCGCCTGCAAGCGTCATAAAAACGGACCGAGATCCGCCCCTTTAAGGGCTCGGACCGCAGACCACAGACTCCTGCGCACATACGGGCACGAATGCAATGTACCGCCGCGGGGCCGTCATCGCCACCGACCCGAGCCGCTGTCCGAAGTCCGAAACGCGTGCTGGTCAGCTGCACGTGGCTTCTTCAGCATTCCCTGCTCGCCGAACAACAAGAACGCCTCAGAAGCTGCGGGCGTCAAAATCAATAACCAAGGGCAGGGTAGGCGACCCTGGCGCAATAATGTCGTCGATGTTGTGATAGTCTGCCCGGCAGCGACACACTGTCGTTCGGCTTGCGGCTGCTAAGTGGAGCAGTAACAAACGAAGAAGTGTTCATAATGGACGCTTCGTTTTTGATTGCATGTTTCTGATAATCTACCACCATCGGTTTCGATAGAACCGCTGACCCCTTCAAATCAAAAACATGCAATATAGTTGGAAAAGGGAGTATTTTGAAAAAGCTGTATGCACAGGGCTACATTTGACAAAGGTATTAACTACGGATAAGCTGTTGGTCACAAAACGAGTTCGACATAGAAACTGAAAATCGTAGGCCAAATCCGGACGAACTGGTACCGGACATTGGTTGAACCATGAGGAACCAATTAGAAGGTTACTAACCTTTGCTCCAGTATCAACGAGTTACCATCGATCGTTAATAAACCATTCGTTGGTAGGTCACAGTCTCCATGGAGTGAGGCCAGGTTCCCCAAGGGATTCTGAGAAGGAGAGTCATATGATGCGGTTGGAATTCGAACGCCACCGAGAGGAGCACCACCCTTACTCTGAATTTCAGAAGATATAGACTGATTACTAGTCGAATCTGGATAGGGGATATACAAAGTCATTCCGTAACAGTATTTGATTGGATATGTCTGAAAGTCACTCAGTGTGAACGAGCTCAAGCTGACCAATGAACGGTTTGGGATGATGCTCCGCATGGGCGGTAGCCGTCTGGCGAATTCCGGATACACTAGGGCGACGCGGTGTCGCTTTATTGACACTCTGGAGGTACTTACTCCTCCCCACAACACAAAACAACCAACTCAACCACGCCATTATTTGCTTATGGTGTTGTGTGCCCTTTCCTTTCCTTTCCTTTGTGTCCTCCTTTCTACTTTGTTGGGCCTCCAGCGTCTTAACATCCAGCAAACCCCTTGTTTGAGCTGAGGAGCTGCGAAAACCGCATGACGAAGAAGACCAACATCGTCCGATATACACACGACAATCGAGAGAAGAAATAAGGTCACTAAAAAAAAGAATTAAGAAGAAAAAAAACCCAAACAGCCAAGGAGTTGGTATGAGTAATTGCGACTTCGTGTTGGTATCGATGGTCAATATTGTGATGTTTGGTTTGGGCAATTTACTGTGCGGTGTTTGTTGCTGCCTCTTATCGCGCGCGCCTTCCCTGGTCTATATAGCGGCGCGTTCCCGCTCTTATCGCTCGCCTGAGGGAGGCGTAGGCGACAATTTCGTTTTGCGTTTCAGGGTCCGAACCCTGTTTCGAACGCTGCAAAAATGTTTCCCTTTCTTGTTTGAGAGATAGAAAACAATGCCCAGAGTAGCAATAAACGCAAGCTAGTCTGGCGGTTCCTTCCGAGATCACGTTCAACTCGTCTCGTTAACTTCAATGCTTTGTTCGCCGACACGCTAGTGTTGGTGCATTCCTTCTTGCGACGCATGTGCATACCATTTCTACATGTGCAGTATAGTCGCAGATAGCGCACGGCGATGCAGACACGGCATTGCGCCGCCCTAAGTGCGCCACAATGACACGGACTGGGGCCTGACAATGACACAAAACGGCGTTGTTTGACACAATCTTTAGGGTGGGGAGAGGGCAAGCGAGCCCGGAAACGAGCCGCAGTCTTGCGTGCAAACAGCGGGGACGCTACTGACGTGGCCCGCGCACACTGGTGGAGAATGTCTTTTGTTGCGGAGGAGCGCCTGGCAACGCCCGTCGGAAGATCGTCGGCAAAGGCAGACGACATTCGTTCCAACGGCGTCTTCTCGGTTCTTCGGAACTACGTGACCAACTTCCGGACGAGTTCCACTCTCTCTAGGCGTCCTGGGGACTTTCGCCTCACTGGGAAAATACAACGCGTCTTTCTGTCTTGACTTTGCATGCAAACTTCACGCCCCCCACCACTTTTTTTCCTCCATGTCGGGCGGCTGACGTCAATTCCAAAACCGAACTCGACTCTCGGCGGAAAACCGCGGACGACAACAAATTCACACTCTCACTCAACCGATGCGCTTCGCCTCTGGTTCACACACAGAGAGTCGCGTGTGCGATAGTAGTGTGATCCGGGTGTGTGCGGCGAGTGACTTGGACTAACAGACGTGAGCGAACGCTGACGACTAACATCGACCACCGTTTAGGGGTTAGGGTTGGTCCGAAAGCAGCAAGTAAACAGCGAGGGAAAAAATCCCCCTTTTTTTCGAACGGCTGCCCTTTTGCCAAAGCAAGTGGTGTGTGTGTGTGGCCCTGGAGTGCGGAGGAGCAAGGGAGCTGAAGGCCACACGGGGGCGAGTTCGACGAACCGCCGACCAAGTGGCGCCATTTTGGCCAAATGGCTAGTGCGCCGTTGCGTGCCCCAGGCACCCTTTGCTTGTCAACTGCCAAGTTGACCGATCCTTCCTATCCTACTTCCGACACTAAGCACTGGAGCACGGGGCCATCCCTCACTCGTTACTAGAAGGGCGTTGGAATGTGGGCCGAGATGGGCGATGGAATGCGGGGTCAAACTGTCTCGGAGGGTGGGTTCAACACAGTGGT
>KE525003.1:60061-71986 GCA_000441895.2 Anopheles sinensis
AACCATTTGTCAAATATAAAGATTGGTAAATGTATGTCTTAGTAAAATAGTATACCAATTTTCTTAGTACATGTTTGTGTTTATAACTTGACGAATTAGTTGATGCTCCAACCTTCAACTTATGGACTGTACTGAACATTTATTTTGTTAAGAATTTTATGTAAGTTCCTTTTTAAAGGGTACTAAATATATAAATCCTGGTGCAGACTATAGCTCTCTTTGAATAATTCTCTTAGCTATCCTTAATAATATCCTTAAATTCACGATAATATCCAATCTTTTGGATAAAGACATTAACAGTTGGAAATGGACACTGCAAACAGACGAAAACAGATGTTTTCAGCCTTAGTTCTTGTTACCAACTCCACTGCTTCGGGTGTCTGAACTTTTGTTTTGTTGTTTCCCCTGTCACGTGGGTTCCTGCCTCCATGCCGGGTGTTTGGACTTCCGCTTCTTCCCGGTCACGTGGGTTCATGACTTTATCCTTAAAGTACAACTTGTACTTCTGGCCTCAACAGGTCGTTCCAATTATCCCTCTAGCTATCGGTTGAATTAATGTCAGCGTCAGTACAATGAAAAACTAGCTTGAATTTGATTATTACAACTTGTGACAACCGATTCCGGGAGTTTTGTAAGGTGTTTATAGTCTCTGAAAAGTAAACAGTTCTGGATTTCACCCTCCACATATTCGCATCGGTGCCTGAAGATTAATTGAGCTACTCCGTTGAGTGTTTTTGATAAGAGCCCCGTTTGTAGAAGTATAGGGCGCAATGGCGATCGGCTTTGGAGCTATTGCGCTACTTGGAGCGCCTGCTCCCCGATCGGAAAGCGATGAGTCAGCAGCTCTCGCTTTCCATCGAAATCGCCGATTAGTCATTAGGCGGCCATCGAAGGGTTAGCAAAGCGGTCCCGCCGGTTAGTGTGGTGTCGCGCGTGACGCCTCGTTCAGCATCCTCTAAATATAGGAACCGATCGCACACCGCACCAACCTCCTTCCTTTCCTTCCCCTCCCCTGCCAGGGTCCGTCTTTTTTTTTGGTGCAAACTTGGTTGAACCCTACTTTTGCATTACATTGAGGTTAGGTGCGAGGATTGCGCCTTTGGGAGTAGCTTGCAGCGTTGGGCTTTCTTTCGTTTATGCATGAGGTATACTCCCGACCAAATCTGACGAAAATGGCTTTCCTCGGAGGGAGGAAAATGCAAGCTTGCAAAAATGAAAGCACAAACCAAAAATCGCCCACCGATATAGTTGATCCAACTATGCACACGCCGTCATACCTGTGCTGTTTTCCTTACACATCCTTTTCTCTTCAGCTGTCTCCATTGAGTGTGTGTGTGTTTAATTTGCACACACCCCGTCCTCGGGGCGCATGACGAAGTCGCGATTCTCGAGCGGTCGCCAGGGAGGAGATTCATTTTCACAGGTGGATTGAGACCGCCGCGATCGGAACACGCAAGAACGAGCGAGCAGAGAGCAGCACAGCATCCGTGTTCGTGCCCCGGGGATGGGAAGAACCTTCGCCAGGGAAAACCTTTCAGTTACGAACTCGAGATTCAGCGCGCCGCGCGTGTTCTCGCTTAAAAGACCATTCGAGACCTGTTTTGCTTTTGCGAGCCGCAAACTTTTGTTTGTTTGTTTTTATTATTTCCTTTCCGACGAGACTCGCGGATGTGATTCCTTCTTTTCCCTTTTCCTTTATCGCGAGTTTGTATAAACGTTTGTTTTACTTAGGCTTTGCTTCCGCTTTGGTGGGCAGTTTAATTTATTCCTTGGTGTGATTTTATCTTTCCTTTTTTTAAGTTCTTAATTTCGTTCCGCTCGTTACTTTCGCTACCTCTGTGTGTGCGTGGATCTTAAAGAGTGAAGGAGAAAAAGCGTGTGTGCGATTTTGTAAAGTTGCAAAATATTTTTCCCGTCAGCATTCCGGCATTCCGAAGGGAAAATGTTTCGAAGAAGCTCTAAGCACAATCATTCCACAACAATCAACGATCAGACACACCAACACCCAATCGTAAACGCAGCAATCAGCTCCAAAAATTCGAAAGGCCATCAAATAGAAACCGCGCCCGTTTTGCCAATTCCCCAATGAGGCGACTTGAAATCAATGATCGAATGTGTACCGATCGGTTTCCTATTTTCGAAATCGTTTTTCTTGTTCTTTGCAACGCGATGGTGGCACAATTAATTAGCGATGACCTCAAGACCGGTCACCGGCGTTCCACGTGAATTACTATTCGACCAGGAAACATCCTACTAATGTCTGGCATTTGTGCATGCGTGTATTTCCAAGTGAGAGGAAGATCAGTTTCACGTAAAATACACCTTCCAAGGCAAAAGGAAAACCGGCCAAAGGAGATTGTCCGTTGGCGGAGGGCCGAGAACGGTTGATGGTGCGAGTTTATGATGCGGTTAATACCGTAGTAGAACAAACAGATCAATTCGACCTGCCGAAGGGAGTAGGGGGGTTAATGTTTAACCATTTACGAGGATGATGGAAGCAGGTAAACCAGGTTTTTGGTAGCGGAAAAACGAAGACGGGCATCGCAACGCGAGCAGAAAGGAGTCCGAATGACGATGCCGGGTGGGAGATGAGGGGAGGATGGTTGGCAGTGTGGCGAGTGTGTTGATCCGAAGGTTCGCAACAGTGTTTACAGTGTGGTGCTGTGCGGCGCGCCGGTTGAGTGATTAAATCACTTTTAAAAATAAACGTTACCTTTTTAACTCACCACCATCTCGCTCTCTTGCTCACACACACACGCCAATTATGGCTAACGAAAAAATGCGCGAAATTCGCGGAAACATACATACACTCACACTACGGTGTAATGGTATTAGACAGAACATCTCTTAAGGATAAAAAAAATCAAAATAAATGAGATCAATGCCCAAACAGTCTAACTTCAAACTGTATAGTTTTCGAATGAAAAACTCATACCATTTGCCATATTGGCTAAACATTGATCTGAATAATTATTGTTACAAGCATGTGATTGGACTTATTCGATCATTGTTTTAGCTTATCAACCCAAACCGAGGATCGATCAGGTCGATACGAGCTTGCGAATCTCCAATGTTTAATACAATACAATACATTATTCCTTATGCATTTGACTAGCATAACGAACTATCTCTAAAGGTATGTAAATGTTCGAACACTGTGTCCTTTTAATCGCCAGAAGTCTTCGATCAATAACCTAGCTTTGCTTGTGATAAGCATGAACCTTTTTTTCAACACAACCGAATCTACAATCCTTGTAGATGTGTTGAGGTTTTTGCTCGTCAGTCGACCCCTTTTTGCCCAAAAATTGATGGTATTTTATTTAGATTTTTGCTATCTGTTTATTGGGCTGTTTATTTAAATTTGAAAACAATTAACGAACACCAAGATCAATAGCGCATTTTTTCGAGTCGATTCGGTTCTGCTTTTTTAAACCCGTTGTTAACTTTTTGTATGGGATTTAGTCTCAGTCTCGGCGCGAAAGCCTTCGTTGAGTCGCGATGATTCTATATATCTTGATGCTGCGAATGGGTTTTGCTTGAAAAAATATGTTTGGGTGAAATTTGTTCGCATTCCCAGTTCTTTGCGTCCTTTGTTCACAAAGTTCGTCGTGAGTCAGCTGCAACATTCAGTTCTAACGCGTTGCTCCGTGCGTATGGATGTTTTTTGAGCATAAGTTTCGTGATTGGTTTTTTTAGGCGTGGAATTACTGCAAATTCGGTGGTTTAGATTAAACCGCAGCCTTGTGTTATCGAATGTGTTTTGTGCTAAAAGCAATAACTTATTTGGGGTTTCCAGGCGTTATTTTCGTTGAGCTCGAAAAAAGGCATTGTAGAAAATACACAAAAACGTCTTTTTCAAATGAAGTGCCGGCAAATAAAATGTCTACATAGTGAACACATTTGCAGATTGAAGAAACCAGCCTTAAAATCGCTCGCAAGAACCACAGCGAGACGGTCAATGGTTCGCCGGAGCCGGTCATTTTATTGCCTTCCTTGCGGATCCGAGAATGACGTATGCTGCATGCGGATGCGTAGCTGGGTGTATTAGAGAGGGGGGTAGGGGTCGGTAACGATTAGCGCATCGAGCAAATATGCCCGTCCCACCCCTAACAGGCAGCTGATCCGATCGCCGCTAACAACAATAACAGAAAAAAAAAACCCTTCGGAAACGGATGCTGTCTCGCCTAACCTCAATTTATCCGCTGCTTGGCGCGGAAAGATGTGGTTAAGTTGGTTAGAAATTTTCCAACTTTCCTTTTTATAGCATTGGTTTATGGAAACACTAAACAATTGGGGGTGTTTTCATCCTCTTACGAAAACATGAAAGCCAGTTAACACATTTTGCCGAGTGTTGTGAACGATCCGTTCCTAGAAGCGAGATGATGTACCCAATTCCAACAGTGGGAACTTACAGGGTCTTTGGAACGAAAGACCCCTAAACAATAAGCACCAGACTAGTGTCGAACCTCTTTCTCTCGCTTAGTTTGCGACCTTAAAGAGTTGCGTGTTTGTTTTCAATACACGCAGATCTATTCGTTTTTTTAAAACACACGGTGAACTGTGCTGGACCATCGTCCCTGTTCATTACGCACAAATGTGACGGCTAGGTGCACCGCCCGCTGGTGGCGCCGGTTTCTTTGAACCCAGTTCCGGGGACACGCTCCAAAGCTCTGGATCCCAGCTCCCACTCCGTTCCATAATATTTCACAAACTCCCGTCACTAGCTAGCACACGCCTTTATGATTTTAATGCGTTTTATTTCGACTACCTTGTCTTTGGCTTTGTCTGGCCGAAATCAAAGTTTACATTACGAAATACATCCCGGTACCAGGAGGACTGGAGAGAAGCAAACGTCAATTTGTAAATTTTTACCTTACGTTCACAGGAAGAAAACCCCTACGATCGGTGGAAACGATTTCGTTTGTCACGTTCGCGGCGCAAAACGATCGAAAACTTATTAGTGAGAGGAAAACAAACAAAAATCCGTACGAAATGTGTTAACTAGTGATGCGCGAAAGGAAAAAGCGCAGAAGCGAAACAAATTAGCAAGCAACTAAACAAAACACTACCAGAGAGCAAACAAACACGAAAAGAAAAGAGCAAACATAAAAGAAAAAAATATATAACAAAAAAAAGAAACAAAAACGAACACTCACAACACGAACTCAAACCAGCGAAACGAAGTTGCAAACACTTGATAGGTGACTGTTTGCGAACAAAAAGCCAAACCCCTGGATCAGTGGTGTTTAGAAGATGTCGTGGAAGAAAATCTAGGGCGAATCGAAAACCAAGTAAAAGAACAATCGACGACTTTTTTTATCCAAAACGAATAAAAAACGAAACGCTAACGACGAGCAAGAAGAAGAAGAAGGAGAAGAAGAGAATAGAGCATACAAAAAAAACCTGTGGTTCGAACTGAAGACGACCGCCGTCGAGGATGGATGCCAACGAATTTGCGAATTTTCTCGCCCGCGAGCTGCTGATGGAACAGGTTTGGCAAAAACGGGGGGTGAAAGTGCCTGTTGGATGGGGTTGGGAAAGAGGGGGGTTTGTTAGCGGGAATGCCTTAATGGTTGATGTTGCAAAACTGAATCTGCAAACATTATATTTTTTAATTGGTTGATCATCGGATTTTCTTGTGAATATCCGATTGGAATAGAATTATTATGAAGAAGTTCAAACAAGAAATCATTTAATAAATGAAAAACATATACGTGTGAAAACATACAAGTTTCTTATTCAAAGATGCATTTTGTGGACTGAACTAATGAGAGTCTTTCTTCCTTCTTTTCGTTGCATTAAAATAGTTTGCCTCGTTCGAGGGCATTGGCGTCCACAGCGGTGTACCGACACGGACAACCGCGACGCTAACACCGACCACGCTGAAGAACATCGAGCAGACGTTCATCGAGGCGACCAACGACGCACCGGTCAACCTGCCGTACCAGGCGGGATTCGTGCCACCGCCGTACCCGATGGAGGAGCACAGCCAGGACCGGGACGCGAGCCAGGAGTCGCTCAGCTCGACCTCGAACGGCTCGTGGCATGTGTCCGGCTCGCACGGCTACACCGGGGACGATCTCGACTCGAAGTCGTCCGCCTCGCTGGAGCATTCGCCGACGCTGCCATCGACGGGCGGTTCGCGTGGCCGCCGGTCCGCCTTTGCCGCCGGCCTCTCCAAAGCTGGCGGCGGCTCGAACTCGAACTCGTCGTCGGTAGGCGGCGCCGGGGGCGGATCCGCCGGTGGGGCGGTGGCGGGCGGGTCCGGTGGGTCCGGGGGCCGGCGCAATGTCGGTGGCCGCCGGCCGCACAAACCCTCCAACCTGACGCCGGAGGAGGAGGAGAAGCGGCGCATACGGCGCGAGCGCAACAAGCAGGCGGCGGCGCGGTGCCGCCGGCGGCGGGAGGACCACACCAACGAGCTGGTGGACGAGACGGACCAGCTCGAGAAGCGGCGCCAGTCGCTGCACCAGGAGATTCAGGCGCTCCAGCAGGAGAAGGACGACCTGGAGTTTCTGCTCGAATCGCACCGGGAGCACTGCCGGCTGCGGGCCCGCCTCAGCCCGATGGAGCTCAAGATCAAGACCGAACCCGAGGAGGACCTACCAGCACACCAGCAGCCTCACCTCCAACCGCAGCAGCAGCAGCAGCAGCAACAGCACGAGCTACAGGAGCAGATGGTTGCTGCAGCTCTACCAAACGAACATCACCCCATCTCCCGTGGCCCGATAGCAAAGAAGTAAGTTAACACTGGACAAAGTCGCGCAAGTCTTACGCCTTAGGAGCAGCTTCGAAAGGGTGTAGATGATTTACGTAGAACGTCAGTGAAACACGAAAGAGTTTCAACTATGGTTAAAACATGTGAGGACATTAGTCAGATACCACTCGCGTATACAATTTGTAAGAAACTGACAGCTTAAAAGACATTTTGAGACGTTAGAGTACAGACAACTTAAGAAAGACCAATATTCGTACATAAGCATGCAATCACTTTTGAGAGAACTCACAATCCTACAACCTGTTGATGTGCCTTTGATTTTGCATAAATCCGGGCCCCCGAATGTATTTTTTGAGTCTGAAGACGTTTACGTCACAAATTGACAGGAAGGAGAAAGTTCCAGAGCATCGAAAGCAGCACTTATTATTACAATTTGTTTAAAATGTTAAAGTAAATTTGATACAATTTTGTATTTCATCTTCTTAGGGTTGCGGGACCCGCGTTCGAATCAATAATGCTGATTGTATAAACAATTGAAGATTGTTTACAATACATTTCCAAACGCAACGCTTATCAACATTGTTGATACGTAGTACAATGTGTGGTTAATGTGATTGTGCGTGAATACGCCTTGTTCGTTTGGTGTTAATTTGTTGAAAACGGCATATTGTGGTTTCGTAAGATTGTACATTTATTTTTGAATTTTACAATTGTAATATGAAACTGTTACGTGATGCTGTTACATTCTACTACACTAGTTATAGTTTTATGACAGAGCTAAAGGGGAAAAGGGTTAATTATAGTGTAACATCCTTTTTGGAAAGATTTTTATTAACATCCATTCTAAATGTTTCTCTTGCAGATTAAAGCTTTCGAACGAACATACCGATAGTTTGGATACGCCAACGCCAACCACTCTCTTCGCACCGGCGATCAGTGGCGCCGGGAAGACGGGCGGGCCGGGCACGACCCGAACCACCGGCACCGACCGCCCGTCCCGGCCGGACAGCCTGGACGTGAAGGCGGCCCAGTTCCCGATGCTCAGCATCCGCAACGAGGCGCTGGCGGCGGCCGTCGGAATCTCCACCCCGTCGAACGGGCTGTTCAACTTCGAGAGCCTGATGGAGGGGGGCACCGGGCTGACGCCGATCGCCGCCCCCATCACCTTTCCACCGAACCGGAACCCGCTCGAGCTGATTACGCCGACCAGCACCGAACCGTCCAAGCTGTGCAGTCTGTAACGCGGGGTGAACCCGCCGCCGACGTCCTAACAGAAACACCGATTATGCATACACACATTTCTTAAACGGTTCGCGAGGAAGTTGTGGCGATGTGTGTGTGTGTGGGGGGTGGCAGGTGGCACTAGAAGCTGTGTCCAAACCACGGCCCTACCAGTTATTGTCTCGTATCCGACTTCTCACCGATACTTAGGCGAACCGAACACGTTTGTAGCGATAGCCATATTAGAGAATAGTAATAATTCTGTAACTTATTACATTTTTTTAGTAATTATACGTCTTCTCCCTCAGATATATATACACACACACACGTATCGATCAGATTTCCCATTCTACCCTCTCAGAGAACCACCGCAAGCTGAGCTTTAGTGTCAGGGATCGCGCGTTTTGTTTGCTCGCGGGGGGTTTTGTGTTAGAAATTCGTAAATGGAAGCAAATTTAACTACGCATGCAAGATAGGGTTAGGTAACCGTTTGCATTCTCCTTAAGAGAATACCAAGCCGCCGCTGATCAGCGATTCCAACGGAGAAGAAAACGAACACAGCGTTCGCCTCATATTTCAAAAGTTTTATTTCGGATGTGCCTTAACTGTATTTTTGTCCGATAGAGTCCGGTATGCTCGCGTGTGTGTGTGTGTGTTAGCACGTTAGGTTTATTATTACAGCTATTAAGTTTATTCGAACTTCGCGTCAAACGAAGGCTTTTTTATAACATTTTCAGCTTTATACTTTCGCCACTTTGCCATACCAATTTTGATCGGAAAAGCAAATTAATCAAATTCGGCCAATAATAACATTCGAAATTAGTCTTAGTCAGCTGTTTGCAAAGCTATAAAACTCGCGGGCTTCTGGACCGACTGTGAGGCAGACTTAGTTGAGATCGAGCCCAAATGTAGGCTGCAAAAAAGCTTCTTTAGCAAAGGAACAACCCCCTGTCGGATGGCATTTTCTTTTTTTCTCTGCTCGTCTGCAATCGTTTTAGTGTTTCCAGCGCATTGCCTGTAAGTGATAGTAATTATTAAAGTCAACGATTTACCATACCGACAGCGTCTCTAGCGAGAGTATTGATTTAGGAGAAGTACGATAATGACCGACTGTTCGAATTTACGGAACAACAGAATACCCCCTAGCTGCTTCGCAGGACAAAACTGTCGTCAAGCACTAAGGGGAGGATTAGACAAGCAATCTTTTTTTGGGAGGAAAAACAAACATACATACATACCCATACATTTATTGATATATGAGGAGCGTGTAGCCATAAGAAATCCGTGTAATACCGAGTAAGACGAGAAGTGAGAGTACGAAAAGCGATGGAAAATTGATAGTAAATCTGTCTCGTGATATGCAACAGATTTTCCCTTTGGTATTTTATTTTATTCTTAATATCTTTTTGTAATAAAATGGTATCAAAAATACAGCTTCACATGGACACACACCAACACTACATTCAAATACCATTTATGTATGCGAGCATACCAGCTAGCGAGTAGGTGAACGTAAGACTACAGTAAAAAAGGAAACCTAGGTTTAGCAAATGAACAGAGTGGGTAGATCGGAAAGAAACATATTTACACGAGTTATATTTTTATAAAGAAAACAAAAAAGGCAGTCAAATGAGGGTGGGGGCCGGCAGAATTGGCGTGATAAAATGTTTACATCCCGATGTCCTACATAAAACTGCTACCAAATGCTTATGAATCAGTTAAAGAAACAACGAGAACGTTAGCAGCGGCTAGAAGCGCATAAGTTAAAATAATGTTCGTGCGCGCTGCCCAGCAACAGATCGAAGGATATACACCGTGCGGCCATTGCTCAGAAGGAGAAGCTATTGTTTTCTGTCTTTCGGTCATTTCCAACGGTCATGTCATGTCAGGGCACAACTGAGATATTCAATAAAGAACGATCAAATACTGTAAAGATGATTAACGGCTTGTTGACTTTCAACTCATTCTAGGCAAATGTTTTCTACTACTAAACATAAGAGCTGCTTTTAGGTATTAACAACTACAATAAACGACAATAATAGTTACAAAGAGTTCAAGCGAATCCGAAAAATCCTACAACAAAACCTTATTAGTTCAATCTTTTATTATTTTATCCGTATAATAAATTGAATGTAACATAAGGAAACGATCATACATGCATATATAAATTTCTTTTGAATTCGTTTTATAAAGAAATTAATGAAAGAAAAGATGAATGAAAGAATGAATCAGTGTAACTTATAAAAAATCAATTATGGCCAAGTCCTTGCCAATCAGTCAACAACAATATGGACTCCTTGTCAGCCGGCATGGCGAGAGTCAACCTCACTGGCGATCAAATTCAAAAGCGACCGGGTTGCTAGGTCGAGCGGCGTTTTCTCGTACGCATTAAGTAGGGTACGGTTTGCTCCACGCTTCAAGAGCATGATCGCGCACGTTTGTTCGTTTTCTTCGCATGCCAGGTGCAGCGGTGTGTTGCCCTCTTTGTTGGCTTTGTTCGGATTGGCCCCGTGCAGAAGCAGTGTGTCCACGATGTGGCTGTGGCCAAGCGACGTTGCCCGGTGCAACGGTGTGTCGCCGATCTTGTCGACAATGTTTGCATCGGCACCCACACTGAGCAGATAGTTGACGATGTCGAGTCTGCCCTTCGAGCAGGCGTACTGCAGTGCCGAGTGACCGCCCCGGTTGCGGTGATTGATGTCTGCACCCGCCTGTACCATCAGCACCGTAGTTGGAAGGAAACCGCCGACGGCAGCGAGCACCAGCGGTGTCGCGTTGGTGTCATCCTCTGCATCTCGCTGCTCCGGGAACCGCTGCAGGATGTATTTGCACAGCTCTTCCTTCCCTGCCAGTGCTGCCCAGTGCAACACGAACCGTTCGTTCTGTAAAGCAAGCAAATAGAATGATTATATATATATTTCCTTCAATGCTGAATATGCAGTTGCAGGGCTACTGGCTAAACCTAACCTCATCCTTCTGGGAGATTATGTTCGAGTCTTCGGCGAGTATGTAATCGATCTCCTCTTGCCGCTTTCGCACAAACTCGTAAATTTCCATAGTTTTGCTACTCATTTTTAGCACGAACAGGCACTTTTCAATGGTCGAAATATTGTATCCGTCGTCTCAACAGTAACAGCGTCTCAACAGTAACAGCGTCTCAACAGTACCAGTATTGCGCACTTTTATTATCCACGGCGTTCGTTTCTGCCTGCTCACTGAAGCACTGTTCTAGGAATGCTGTCAGTGTTACCAAACGTCAATTCCGTTGGGCAGCAACCAAGGTAGCTAGAGCAAAGATGTAATTGCTCTAGTTGATTTGAAAACGAGCGAAGGATTTACAGTATGTCCCATAAAAAATGTGAAAGTTTTGGATGCTTTTTCTTTTGGGTACCTTTAAATATTATTTATGCTGTTTCGGTCAAAAATGTTCGTCCAGATCAAGAGTAAAGCGTCACCTTTTAACGAACCGAATCAATCAACTACGACTGGAGCTATCGTAATGTTTGTTGCCAACATTAAAAAAGAAGCATACCATCATCTCATTCTCTGATGAGAGAAGTTTTACCATCGGTTCCGTATCTAACATACGTAGAGATAGGTTTATTTCGTCGAAGAAGGTTGAGTGGAGTCGAAGAAGGTTGTGGCCGGAGTCTTAGCTTTCGGGGCAGTTGCGTTTTACTTACTAACTTAGGTGACGCTACAACCGCTGGCCGGTCTTGGCCTGACGAAGCTCCATCCGAAACCGCTCACGGTCGCTCGCCACAGTAGTCCAATTCCGTATCCCGGCTATTCTGGCGGCTTCGTCTGCGCCATCCTTCCATTTCAATTAGGCCTACCACGCCTCCTCTGTCCTTCGGTACAGCCTAAAATAACTTTACGGGCTAGGTCGTCCGGTACCATTCACATGACACATGACTTCGGGGCCTGGCGAATCTAATTGCCACGACTGCGAGGTCTCCGTTGCAACTCATAGAGCTCATTATATT
>KE525003.1:75083-109530 GCA_000441895.2 Anopheles sinensis
CGGTCTCGGTTGGGATTCGCATCCACGCCGTCGTGGTCATGGGACATTAATATCGTGAAGATTGCCATTCTTTTCGTGACAACAATAGAGACGACACGTTCAAATCAACTGATGTGTGTAACTCGAGCAAACGCTCGATTGGCATGTATCGAAGTCGAAGCAAATACTGAGTAAAATGTAACGTAAGGTACTTTACTATTAAGCCGCCAAATTGCCATTTAAGAATTGGCTTCGGTCTAGAATCAAATTTAAAATATTCAACCTGTTCCTTTAATCCTAGATTATGCGTAGAAGCGCACGAGCAAAATATTATGGCATGGAAACCCTTTGGCGCACACCAGGATGTTTTTCGGGCTTCACATTAAAGTTGAACACCACGCGTTTGGGCTCAAAAAGGACGGCGCATCATCCCGATATACCGATAAATTCAAGCCATGTACCACGTACCCGAACTGTGTACCGTTGCTTTTGCGGGATGTCTCTTTCTGGGTTGGGGGTATTAAATCTTTTTGGCACCTAACTTCAGGGGACCTCCGCCGGCACCAGCACGTGCAGCACGCCTAGCCTCCAGCTCTCGCTGGCGCTGCATCTTTTTCTCCTCTCGTTTTCGTCGCGCTTCGTCCATTTTAATGTTACCTACGAGATATAAATAATATTCATTAATGACAGATAAGAACATTGCAATAAAATTATGTTAAACGAATGAACAACCAAATGTGGATAAAGCACCCAATTCATACAAAAAAAGAGAATCAAAGAAATCTAACTCATGCGGGTTGTCGGATGGAACGGATGGAGAAAAAACAAACTCAGGATGCCTAAGTCCACGCAAAAAGGGGTAGCCTTCGATAAATCAAAATAGAAATAACAGGAACGATGAAAATGATACCGGACAAGGGTTTCGTTCCATCGATTTCCAGAATTCAAAATAAAAACAGAATTTGAATCCGATGCAACGAGAACTAAAAACGAAGTCCGTTATCCTTTCATCCGTGATCTGTGAGTTCATGTGGCCTTAATGTTCGCTCGACAAAATAAAGGACTCTATTAAAAGAAACACCAAAACTGCTACAAATAAATAAGAGAATAAGCACATGTGCAACCAGCTCGTAAACTTAAAATTGGTGGTTGAAAAGATTGAGAAAAAAAGCAGGCGATGACACTATCTGTGACGCTCATGCGGGTGCACAATGGCTACGGCAACCGGTTTCCCTACGGTACTATACTTTTCCGAAGACTCGGATGGTTGGTGAAGAGGATGATGGTGATGGAGAGATGATGTTTGAGGCGACTGGCACCGGCGACTGGCGAAAGGCAAAAGGTTGTTGTGTTGCGGAAAAAGCTCAGTAGCCCTTCCTTCGATTGTGAAAATGGTTTCTCCGGTGCAAGCTGTGAACGATATCGTCTATTCGTCGGTTCGTGTACGAGTTTGGTGTGTGTGTGTGTGTGTGTGTGTGCATGGGCGATTTGTGAAGAAGTAGAGAATGAGAATAAGATACGAAACCGATTCGGAACAGCGTAGGATGAAAGGAAAAAAGAATGACACAATGCAAACCATTAGACCGATCGTTATATGGCTGAAGAAAGTTCGGTTGCATAACGACAAATTCTAAATGTAAGTACACTGAGTGAGTTAGTATACCCGCTCACCGAAAAACCAATATCGAATAAACAAATTGTGAATTAGTCAAATACATCCAACAAAACTGAAAACTTTAATTTTAATTCTATAAGAAAATTCAACGTTGTGGGAGAGAGCGGGCATGAGTTTGTACAACGCACTTTCCAGGCACGTTCATATTGGGACTGATAGCGTACGGTATAGTTGCCGACACTACTTTTTTAACGTTGAAACCCCAGAAGAACGAGAAGAGTTCGTCTATGTTTAAAGAAGCCCTCCATGAAAATGTTATCATACTCGCATGTCTCGTTACGTCGTATACTGTTGTCTTTCCCGTAGTTTTGGTTTGTTTACATTAACCACACTAAATAATTTCCTTTCCATAGACTCTCCATCGAACTTCGCGAAGTGTGAAGAGTGAGAAGATGGTTTTGTCTCAAGAAACCAAACCAAAACAAAAGCAAGCTCCATACAAGCAACCATCCGTAATAAAGAAAACTATCGCGCAAAACCGACTGCTTGAAACTAACCTGTGCTGGGTTCGTCCAGTGGCTCGAAATCCCCCTCGCCCCAGCCGTCCGCCGCAGCACCACAGTTGGTCCAGCTGGTAGCGGTATTGTTGGCGGTGGTGTTGTTGCTGCTGCTGTTGCTGTGACTGCTGCTACTGCTGCTGCTGCTGCTGGCGGTCGTCGTGGTGGCGGTGCTACTGTTGAGCAGATTGTTCATGTTCTTCAGCGCGATCATCTTGCTGGGGCTGCTGGTGCTGGTGTGGTTCATTAGATTGTTGTTGGTGTTGTTGTTGCTGTTGCTGATGTAGGCGCTGGTGCAGGTACTGTTGCTGCTGCTGCTGTTGTTGCTGCTGGCCTTCACCGTGCTCTCCGTCAGCGACGAGTTCATCGTGTTGTTGGTCGTACTGTTGCTGCTGCTGCTTCCTCCCCGGGCGGCGATATTGCTGGCGCTCGTGACGGTGGAAGACGGGCCTGTGCCGGCGCTGATCAAGCGGGCATTAGTACCCATTGCCAACGCTTGGTTCTGCTGTGCCTGATTGAGCTCATCCTCGTCTTTCTCGTTTAACGCAGTTTCGTTCTAGATGAAAATAAGAACAACATGTACGTAAGTGAAAATGGCTGATTTTTTTTTTTTACGGGTTGACCTACCGGATCCTCCTCTAGACTTCCCCAGTCTTCATTATCCCAACCGTCACGAATGTCGCTCACACTTCCAACCATATTCAGGTTAGTGTTGAGCAGCGGTGTCGTACCAGCTATCGGGCTGCTCGGATCTTGCGATGTCTGCAAAGCGGGGAAAAATAAGCTTTTGTTCTTAAGCCGATTTGCAAATTAAACCCCTTTGCACTCACGTCCATGTCGCCCCAATTTTCCTGGTCCCAGTTGTCCGGCCCGTAATCGCTGGCGGACGCCGACGTATCGGCGCTCTCATGCTCGAGCGATGTCATCGACGTGACGCTGCTGGTTGTAGTTGAAATGCTGCTGCTAGACGGTTGCTCTGCAGTTGAGGAAAAACCAGGCCAAGAGTAAGCAAACGATGCCAACAATTTTACGAAGCAGTGGGAAGGGAAAAACGCAAACAAGGTTGGTAGGACGCAACAAAAATAGGTTTCAAACGATAACACGACCATAAAACTATGATATTCTGATGATAACTATGCCAATTACAGAAATTATACCCATATGTTTGCTGTTTTCTTGGCTGCAGATCGGAAGACTGTTACTGATAAGTATTCTTCAATAAGTGAATATTATTTAAAACTTCAAAGATTAAAAAAATGTGTTAAATAACATTTAACTATGGTTTCCTCCTTCTGGGAGGAAGTCGTGTGTGTTTTTTCATCACAATTCCAAGTACTAGGTTTTTTAAAGTACAATGTAAGATAACAGCAACGAATTGATTGGTTTGTTTTGTGCTTATTCTGTCCATGAGTCCATGGAAGTGTTGCGTAAATTATAACCTAACATACGGACGGTGGATAAGAAGAGATCTGGTTTTGAGCAAACAGTTTTCTACATACCCAAAGAAGCAGGTTTACTCAATGTTTTACCCGTAAGTGGCGGCCTCGGTCGTGCGGTGTCACTTTGGCTTCGGTAGAACTTGGCGGTTACGGCCGTCACTGCCCAGCCGGCCCAAGTTGCGGCGGCATTTCCTAACGACGGTGTCGCTGTATGCACGTCGGCCTCTGAAATGAAATTACCAGCAACATGTCATATCTAATAACTATTGTGCGTATCAGGTAAACCTACCCATACTCTCCCGCAGACTAGGGTCTTCCGATACTTTTTCGAGCTTGCCGAGAAAACCGCGAATCGTCTTGAAGGCGGGATCGCGCACCGACTTTTCCGGGTCCATCGTTAGCGGACACAGCGCGGGTAGTATGCGAACGGCGACTTCGTTCAGCAGGAAATACTGCTGTGTCGCAGCGAGCGCCAATATGCCGGCCACCCTCGATGGTGGAAATGGATCCCGCATTGCTCTGATGAACGCCGACACTAGCACGCGCTGTCGAACCTACGAAATAGAAAGTGTTAGCCGAGAAAATTGGTAGTTGCACACTGAGCATCGTAGGAATGACGAATGACCCTTACCTGCGGATGCAGATGTGGAGCTATTTTTCCCAAACAAACAGTCGTGTTCGTCCGGATTCCACCTTGGTCGTCGCGAGATTGCAGCCGCGCAAAGTGACGCAGCACTTCGACGTTCAAATTGTTGTAGTTTAGCTTTGGCGCTAGGTGAATGATGGACTGGAATTGTTTCAAACCAACGCATTAGTCGAACGCGAAGTTGTGAGTGATCGTAACGCCTTTTGCGATGGCTTTTTAACCGCGGCAGGTACTTACTTTAACCGTTTGTTCCCTTATCGTCGGATTGGTATCAAGAAAACCGTGCGCTATTTGCGGAAATATCTGATCGTTCACTACGTTCGGCTGCAGGTGCGAAATGAACAGATCGAGTTGTTGCAATAAACGCGAACGTGTTACACGGTCCGTCGATGCAAACAGCTTCACAACGCATGGCACGATTCGCTTCTGATATTCGACTTCATCTAGTAGCCGCCCTAGCTACTCAACGAAAAAACGAAGAAAAAAAATGAACATTCTCGTTGCGCCGTCCCATAATTCACATGGTTTAATTACCTTAAACATTGGAGCAAGCACAGCCGATCCAGCGTCTCCATACTCGTAGGCCGTTATTAATTGTGGTAAAATTTTATGCCTGAAACAATAAGGCGGGTGAGGAGTGTTGGAATGTTTTAAAACACGTGGCTTTCTGGAATATCAGCCATCAAATATCACATACCTGCAGACAGTGTCTGGAAAGTTATCTAACTGCCCTGTTAAGGCGCTGAAAAATCGGGTCTTTTCCGCCTTATCCTTGATTTGAATTTCCTCTAGAAACAGCAATGAATCAACCAGGTCATTTTTGAAAAATCCACCCGGCTTGCGACACTTGGTTATGACGTCGGCCGGATTCGGTCGGCTGGCTGGTGCTGCTCCGACCAATTCGCAGTACAACGGTGCTAATGATTTAGGTATCTGAAATGTTGCGGGGAAACGAAAGCAATAAAGCAACCGATTAGTTCAACCAACTCCTCAGCCCACCAACGGGAAATGGTTTGCTGGCCGACACTTACTCCCTCGATGTTCTTAAGGTTTCCCCTCGTTTTGAGCGGCCCATTAAAGGCCTCCCAGACGAGGCAACCGAGGCCCCACATATCGCTGGAGCATTTCGTTGCCGATTTCAACTTATTCGAATCGCTCTTCTCCGGCGGATCGTATATTTCAAGCGACGGCGGAATTTTGATCGGCGGAGCTGCCGGCACCTCCGTTGACGACACATACTCCAGGCCACCTAGCTTCCACTCGCCAGACGAGTTAACAAACACCGACCAAACGGACACGTTGTTGTGGCGTAAATTTCCATCGTTGTTGAGGAATGATAATGCCCGCTGTAAGGAAGGAACGGTGGAGATTCAATAAAAGCCAATACTCAAAGAAGGAATAGTGTAGTTTGAAACTGCTATTGGTAGCTAACAAAGGAAATTATTTTGTAGCAGCTATCGCCAAACGCCAAACTAAGCACCCGAAAAGTAGACACTTACCGTGATTTGAAAGATTCCCCATGCCAAATACAAATCCCGCTGGGGACCACTGGTCGCCAGCTTATTGATGTGTGTACCGAGTGGTTCGACTGGTTCGGTTGCCACGTACAAAACCTTGTCCGTTTCCAGGCTGTCCAGAAACTGCAGGATGCTCGGGTGGCGTAGTGTTTTCAATCGCTTCACTGCGGCCTTCGCTAGCTCGAACTTAATGTCCGTACCACTTTTGATGTCATACGTGAAAACTGACACCTCATCATTGGTATTTTTTCGCTTGCCACGGTGCAGACTCCAGATGCTCTTGGTGTCGAACTGTTGCACCGGATCACCAATTTCGTACGGGAAGTCCTTCGACGAATCGCGCAAGAAAAAGGACCACATACTGAACGCAGGCACGCGTGCACACACAGATGGCACAGGATGGTTGGCCTGTGCTCTTTAAGCTCCAGCAGTAGCAAACAGCAGCAGCAGCACGGCTACAGAAAGCAGGGCAACGTTCTGCTTCCGCGTACGCTGTGCTCAAAAGGTCCAATTGTTGGTAGCCGTCTTTTTTACGCCGAACAGAAGCGATACCTAACGATATAAAACAAATACAGACGGTGTGGGTTTACTGATTCACAAAAATATGGCTAGTGTTTTGTGTTTTCACAGCTTTCTGGTTGCGGTGAATATGAAAATTTTCTGAACTACATTTGACAGATGAGTAATGGGGAAGCGCTTGTTTACATGCGTAGTTAGATTCTTCACCGATTTTTCGTTATAAATTTATTCATTTTGTGTTAGAATATCACTATCTCACGGAAAATGTACTAGAGGAGTGCTGTTTAAATTTATTATTTGCCAATCAAATGTAGGTTTGTCGCAGATTACAAAATAAAATCATGACAAAACTTCGGTACAAATGATATATGTAAACAGCATATACTGGCAACGTCATTTTAGTTTCACTTTGAAACAGCTGTTTATTTTTTCAGATAAAAGTTTTAATTATAGTTAATTATCTTAATTGACTTTAACACTATCCTTTATCGATTTGAGTTTGACAACTCATGCCATTTTATGAAGGTTCTATGGTAAAATCAAAGAGCAAGCGAACCTTTTCAAAAGTGCGATGAAACATTCGCCATGTAAAAAAAACTAATCCCACACTAGAAAATGTCTGCTGAAATGTGTTGAATATGTTCGGTTAGATAAAGTAATTGTTTTTAAATAACTTCAGGCTAATTTGATAGTTTCATTCTGTCTTTATTTCCCATAGCTCTATAAAATAAACACAACCACCAATTAAAATGAAATGAAAAGAATTGCATAATTAAATCATACATACGTTAAGTAAAATAATAAACAATTTAAAAAAAATCCGATTATGTACCAGATACTGCTACGGGGGCATATGTTGCACGTCGTCGAACGTACAAGAGAAATGGAATTTCACATGTACATTCGAGGCATAGCAACACCAGGCTCCCCCGGTAAGACATAGTAAATCCAATTGCAAAATAAAAGCTTGAACGTAATTTTGCGTGGGTAAGCTAGGCAAACTGCGGGCTACGGAAAGAAACAAACGCAAGCGACAGAATCACATGTGAAATGCTTCTTTTCAACGTGCGCTAGGTGCAAGTCTATAGCTTGGATTTACTAGTAGTAGCAGCACTGGCGGCTAATTGTCAGGATGGTTCCGTATCGTCCGGTTTGCAGTTACCCCCGGTACGATTGGCACTGATCGTACCATTTTCATAGCGTATGTTCATCGTATTTGCATTGCCCGGTTCCAGTGCGTATCCGATCGATTTGTAGAAAGGTATCAATTTATCTTTGCAATCTAGGGACATTTTGTAGCAACCCAACTGTTCGGCTAGGAGGGTTACGGTGACGACAATACTGAAATAAGGAAGATGAAAATTTTTAGCCACTCTGCCACTTCGGTTTGGTGTCGGTTTGAACGTACAGTTTACCGAGCTGCTTTCCACGGTAAGTATCGTCAACGACCACATCCTCCAGGCGGCCTCTAGTACCACATCCGTGAATGAATTTACGCTCGAGTACCAGCGTTGCACTGCCAATAATTTTATCATGCCTCGTGTCCACTATGACCGTCACATAGTAATCGCCGCTTGCTCGCATTTGTGCAAATCGATCTGTGGATTAGTAAAGCGTAAAATTAACAGCAGCCGGTCAAATTAGATCCTTCACTCAAAGAAAAAGTCGAACCGCTACTTACTTAAGAATTGCGTCAGCGACACATCGCCTACTTTAGTAAGTTGAGATAAAATTTGGAGAAATCCACGATTATAGTCACCCGTTTGGAGTGGTCTGACTTTCAGCCATGTTTCTCCCGGCACGGCGGCCGATATGCGTGGGTTGAAGCCGGCAGGCGAGCGGAAGAAATCCAAACCCAACAGCAGGGAAGGGTCGTAAAGGGACAGTTCCTCCTGCATAAGTCATAAATCAGCATTGATTGGATGTCGCCATTCATGTTTAAAGAGATGATAACCGAGAAAGATAAAAATGTATCGATTAGATTAGGTATGCAAAATATGTAATACATTGCTCTGAAGGAGTGTTGAGATGATTAGGATGGTGATCATATGCGGCTCACGTGGGTAACACTGATACCTTCGATTAGTTTGTCACGCCTGAACTATATTATTATTTTCGTGACCTTGAAGCAATTCTATCACTTGCCAATGTCATGGGCAATTTTAAGACGGAAATTGTGTTGCACAAATGTTTAACAATTGTTGTTATTATTTGTCCGTGGCCGTATATGCCACGTAGATAAACACAGCGCTCCTGTTTGAGCAATACCTACCTCGTACCTATGGCCCCCCATGGTTGGATCGTTCGGTGCGATGTACACGCTACTTTTTGCAATTCTGCTGAAGTACTTATTCTTCTAAATAAGACGTATTGTATGAAAACGATAATCGAACAGTGCCACTTGGCTAGGCTGAGTAGTTTAGCACATTTTCTTGCGGCAAACAAACTAGTTCAACACGAAATACCTGGCTACTCCGCATGGAATGTCGTTTTGCACCTCGTATCCGCTGCCAGCGTGGAACAGTTTTTTAACGCAAAATTAGGAAGCGAACGGCAGTTGCTAAACAACTTTCTCTTTGCGGCACAACGTACAGGCTGGCAAAACGTTCTTCCGGCGGGTGCCCGTCACGCCGCTGAACGGCAACGAGCGTGAAATGTCTTTGTTTACCCCAGAACTCCAACGTTGTCGACGTTATCTTTTGGCTGCCCAAAGGGAATGGTACAAATGCACTGTGGTTATACCGGTGGCTCTGCTGTTGACAATTTCATATTTTTTTGTTTTTGTTGTTTTTTGTATTTTGAATTGTACAATCTAACCAGCTAACATATTTGCCACCAACTCATGTAACTTTCATTTTCTTAAATAACAGAACAGAGCAAAACTATTATGATTAACACACAACACTCCACGACCGGAGTGCCGGCTTGGTGGGCTCATTTAGGATTTTATCTCACGTGTATACTTGTATCAAACATCAACGTTCCAAAATAATATCCGTGTTAATATTTAGGAGAGATATAAAATCTTGAAAACATAAGATTATCAAATTATTAAAAAGAGTATCTGACAGCATTTTTTATCGATTTTGTTTCGCTGGGAAATAAACAATGTGTTTCTGGCAACACTGCCCCTGCTACAAAGCTTCCCACGTCACTCGATCGCTTTCGAATTGTCAATTCATAGCGAGCCACGACAGCTGTTATTTGCAAAGCACAGTTGATAGTGTACAGATTTTTTGTTGATTATTTTTTAAGGTTTTTAACTGAAACTTCCTTTAGTTGTTCACTGAAAAACTGTTCGTTAGTTCACGCAGTAATTATAATGGATCAGGTAAACAAAAAACATGGTCCAAGTGATTCGCACGGAAGTGAAAGGGAAGCGAAAGTAGGAAGGGATCGGATTGAAAAAATGTCCTCAGAAGTGGTCGATACGAATCCGTACAGTCGGCTGATGGCCCTACAGCGCATGGGAATCGTGAAAGAATATGAGCAGATTCGTCAAAAAAGTGTCGCAGTTGTGGGTAAGCAAAGATTGAATGGTTTAGGAGTACGTGTTATCCTAATTAATACAATCTCCATATCTATTATACGTTCACAGGTGTGGGAGGAGTGGGAAGTGTTACGGCCGACATGCTAACCCGTTGCGGCATCGGAAAGTTGCTTCTCTTCGACTATGACAAGGTGGAGCTAGCGAACATGAATCGTCTCTTTTTTACGCCCGATCAGGCCGGCTTGTCTAAGGTGGAAGCAGCGGCCAACACGCTCAACTTCATTAATCCCGACGTGGTTATACAGACGCACAACTATAACATCACCACGGTGGATAATTTCGATAAATTCCTTGAAGCCATCTTACACGGCGGCGTAGAGCAAGGGAAACCGGTCGACTTGGTGCTCAGCTGTGTGGATAATTTCGAAGCACGAATGGCGATTAACACAGCGTGCAACGAACTATCCCTACATTGGTTCGAATCCGGGGTCTCGGAGAATGCCGTCTCGGGGCACATACAGTTCATACGCCCGGGAGAAACTGCCTGTTTTGCCTGCGCCCCGCCGTTGGTGGTAGCTGAGAATATAGACGAAAAGACGCTCAAACGGGAAGGCGTGTGTGCGGCCAGCTTGCCCACAACGATGGGAATTGTTGCTGGGATGCTGGTGCAGAACACCTTGAAGTATCTGCTTCACTTCGGCGAAGTGTCCGACTATCTTGGCTACAATGCGATGATCGACTTCTTTCCAAAAATGAGCCTTAAACCGAATCCGACGTGTGATGACCGCTTTTGCGTGCAGCGTCAACAGGAACATCAGGCAAAACCAGCATGCGTGGAGGAAGCGCAGGAAGCTTCCGAAACAGAAGCAGTGCTGCACGAGGACAATTTTTACGGTATCGAGCTAGTGGCAGAGGATGAAGCGGCTCCGGCCCGGGATTCCCAGCCGTCGAGCAGGTCGAATGACCTTACGGAAGGGTTAAAATTGGCCTACGACGCACCAGTGGTTGCTGACGATGCACCGCAACAATCAACTACCGACGATGTAAGTCTCGATCAACTAATGGCACAGATGTCAAAAATGTAGATTCTTCCCTATAATCCGTCAGTTTTGTTCGCTGTTGTGGCTCGAACACTTCATCTAGTATTTATAGAGCTACTTACAAGTATCAGAAGAACACATCAGTTAGTGTACAATTAGTCAAATTTACTATAATTTCAAATAATCAAGTTATATTCTCACTGTCCGGTTGCTATAGAGCCAGGGCGGGGTATATGCTAATCATGTCAATGGGTAAAGCCCACAAGTTCTTATGGAGGAGAAATAATGTAAAATTTCAGCAAATAGTGAAGAAAATTAAAAATGGACTACGGGACACAATGCAATACGGTTCGCCGATAAGGACATTCCCATGTGATCCAATATTTTATTGATTTTTTTAACTAGCTTTTTTGTCCGGTGCACTTTACCAGTCTTTTTGTTTTGTGTGTGACTGTGTTTTGTATGATTTTGTGTTTTGTGCGTACTTCGAAACATTCGAAGAACCGCGTGTCCCCGTCGTTATTCGGTCAATGTAAATGAAATTGGCCATTACGTCTATTTGTGTTGTGTTTTCTGTTTTTTTTTTGTTAAATTGTACGAAGAACCTTGCGAGTTACCAGGTGTCGATTTTTTTTTGCGATTTTCCCTTGTTTCATAAGACCAGGGCCCGATGCCGCGTACTGTTGGTTGGGATTTTTTTCCTTGCAAGTTATTGTATAATTCTTACTCCTTACAATAAATCGTACTTTGCTATTTTTTATAATTTAATAGATAGATTTATTGAAAAACTTTCTTGAGCAGAAGATGCCCGAAAAAATATCGACGAATCAATAATTCAATGGATTGTTTGTAGCATGTCAAACCAAATATTCAAGCTTTAAACAGTAAGAGATCAGTAAACAGTTTTTGAATATTCATGGAAAAAAGTATGCCCAATAAATGGTAGCAAAATGGAGGTGGCTCTATAGAAACTAGACGCAGCGTACGTTTTTGCCATCTATGGCGTTTGCTACAAAAGCACCACGGACAGATAAAGACATTTAATAAGTATTTCGTACTCAATGATAACCATCATCTAACGATCAGAAGAATATCAAGCTAGAGTGTGACGTCGGACAGTCGGAAACAAGTGTATTTTACTTTCAACGGTATTATTCCACTTTTCTTTCATCCCTGTAATTTACCGTGTGGGCTGTTATAACTCCACTACGATGGTTATCATGTGCTATTTGTGTATATATGAAGCATTTACGTTTGACTTTACGTTTTTTGATTTTTTTAAAATGTTTGTTTTGGAGAAAATAATGCCACTTGATTTTGAGTATGTAATCATTTATTAATATTGCTGCCTTACTGTTTTGAAATAAAGCAGATTGCGATTATATTCTTTGCTTATACAAATCCGCTGGTGTTTTATATATTTGTAAAAATCCGAATTTCTTCGCAATCTTTTTTGCAGCATTCTGAAGGATCGCTGTATCGATTAGAATTCAAAGCAGTCAAACATATAGATAAAATCTTCGTCTTTTCTTTTTAAATTCACCATGTTTAGTTCTTTTATTTGTAACATCGAATATTTGTTTTTCAAGTTGTAATATGAACTTTACATTTTAATGTATAGTATGGTTGATGTACCTGTAGGTTTTCTCTCATCACCAATAACACGCCAGTAACTTCACCAGTTATGATTAATAGTTGTTTTAAGTTTTATTTCTCCGAATGTAATCCCAGTTGCAAAAAGAATGATAAATTTGTCATTTCGTCAGCGGGTGCGTGCTGTTTGCCTATACCGTTTTTTTCGCCGGCAGAGTAGAGCCGGCGGTTCATATGGTATGTGGTGTAGAAAAAAAAAGGAAATGGTATAGAAAACATACACGCCGGTCGCAACGTACGCTTGATTGAATTTAAAGTGCCTTCGCCTTGCGCTTGCGCGGCTCGAGACGAATCTGGAAGCCTTCCTCTCGCTTCAGGATGATGTCAGCCTGTAGCTTGAAGTCTTCCTCTTTCAGGTCGGAGTGGACACGGAAGTTTCGCAGGATGGTCGAGAGAATGATTTTCAGCTTCAGCATAGCGTACTTGCGTCCTGAAAGAATGGCGTAAATAGTAAGTCAATAAATGACGAGCGTCGTTACTATATACGGCAAGCTGTAGAAGGGTTTGCTTACCGACGCAACTTCTCGGTCCGGCGGAGAACGGCACGAACGCGTAGTAGTGTCGGTTGGCCTGCTTTTCGGGTAGGAAGTTGTCCGGGTCGAACACGTCTGGGTTCGGGTAGATCGATTCTAGGCGGTGCAGCTTGAAGGTGGCCACGGTGATGGTTGCTCCGGCCGGGACGACCAGATCGCTGGACGCCAGCTTCAGGTCCTGCTTCAGCGACCGGGCGATGATCGGCACCGGCGGGTACATGCGCAGCGTCTCCATTAGGCAGCGCTCCAGGTACTTCATCTCGAGCGTATCCTGGAACGTGGCCGGCCGGTCCGAGTCGCCGAAAATGTCGTCCAGCTCCTGGATCACCTTGTCCTGGATGTGCTGGTGCACGCCCATCATGGAGAGGAAGAAGCTGCTGCCGGCGGCCGTCGTGTCGTGCCCCTCGAACATGATCGTGTCAACCTGGTTCTTGATCTCCTCGTCCGAGATCAGCGCGCCGTTCTCGGCGCTCTCCAGCAGGAGATCCAAAAACGCGAGGCGCTTCTTCTCGCCAATGTCGTTCTCGTCCACGTCCAGATCGTCCTTCAGGTTGGCGGACTGGCCGAACGACAGGCCCTCGACCGTGCTGGTCTTGGCTGCGTCGCCCTTCGGCTTCTCGAGCTCGGACGTCTTGATCGACGTGATCGCCAGCGAGCCACGCGTTCCCTTGTCGAACGCTGCCTTCTTGTTGCGGATGACCTTCTTCGTCAGGCTGTGGATGGTGTCGAGCAGCTTCACCTGCTTCTTGGCGTACTGCGTCAGGTTGAAGAACAGGTCCGGGTAGAGCCACATCTTGCGATGGCGCAGGTGCAGAATGTCGCACATCTTCATCACTGCCATGGCGTAGTCATATCCGGACTGATCTTGGGTCTTCTTTGACACACCCATGGCGGTCTCTTTAAGGATAGCACGGGTGGTTGAGTTGAAACAAGAAAATTGATTAACAACAGTTGGATGGAGGTAACATACTATAATGTTTGGGGTGCGTGTCAACATTATTAGTTAAATTCTGAATACTGGATAAAGTAAGGAGTCTAGTACGATATTCTTTAGTGGGATTTGACTTCTTCCGGTAGAGATATTTAAAGATCAGTGGTCAGAGTTATTTGTAATCCCGGAGGACGTGGAGGTTTCAGGCTCATTTTTTATGCGCAATATTTCAGAGCATTGTTGTAGTCCCTAAGCGTAACTTAAAATGTCAAATTTTTTCTCCAACTCATGTTTTACAAGTTCTTAATTTTTAACCCCACTTTTTCACTCATGTATTCTTGGAAGGAGTGAAGGAAAACTACCTTGCTTTGCTACCTTTGCGAAAATGTCAACAAGACGACAAGTGCCATAAAGACAGGAGACATTTGTAATGCAGTTTTACCGGTAATGAAATTAAACCACACGCGCTTCGCCATAGGGGACACTCGCGTCGGACCCGCGGACAGACCCGGGAGGAGACATACAGTGATTGAGCAGTTAAAAAAGAAAACAAATAAAACGACAAACGGCTTGGTCGGGGGGAGTACTAACGCATATCAGGGCGGGTTAATCGGGGCATAGTGCGCGGACGGTCGGACGGCGAGTGATTTGCAAATTGAATTAAAATTTAACGATTCACCGGTGAACCGAACCCCGGCTGATGACTATGCGAGCAGGAAGTCGAAGCCGGGCCCGGGGCACTCGGGTTTCTAGAATTCTTTAACTGCGACTAGCCTGTTGGATCAGGTTCACCTCGGGATCAGAGGGACTAGGGCGAGCGCGTGGTTTCCCGCTACTGACTTAGTGCGTCACAAGAGCTACAAATCAAAACCGACCCAACGAGCCTGCTGGCTACATTCTATCCCGATGATGATATGCACCACTCCGCGCCGGATCAACACCGTTGGAGCTTTTTTATTTCCATAAAACGTTAGCGAGGGAATTGCAAATGGTTGGAAGTTGCACAAACACGCGCCGGCAATGAGAGATATGTCCTCCAAAATGTTGTACAAAGATTTGAACTCTCCCTGTTTCGTTCGTTCCACCGAGAGATGTAGAATATTGGCTCCAAGCATAGCCCGGTGACCGGTGTTGAAATCGAGTAATGACCGCTAGCGATTGCGTAACGTCTTGTGTGGCTGGACCCAACAGCTGGCGCAACGATGGAAAGTGTTCCACCACCGCCACCTGCGATTTGTTCCTTCTCGTATCTAACGTCATGGCAAAGGAGATAGGAAAGAGTGCAATTGTGCAGCAGGAGCGGTGCAGCTTCGCGGTTGCATGCAGAGAGGCCCTGCGGTTGACAGGGTGAAAACTGGGAAACTGGTTTGAGGGCGACAGCGCGGACAGCTTAGCCGCACGGCCAGGAGGAAAATGACAAACAGCACACCCGTAGGCTTCTAGCGATAGGTGGGGAGAGGGTGAGTCGCAATCGGCGCGAGCCCTGGAACACGGATTGCGGCATCCGAGCAACTCGTTGGCCCAGTGCAGGTTCAAGTTACCTCGCGGTCCGCTTCAGTTCATCTGCAATTTTCCTCTCACCGTGCTTTCTTGGCGATGCCGTAGGGTACTTGCATGACCATATAGCGAATTTCCTTATGCAACTTTGCCCGATCTCGTTAGCAAATCTCGGGCAACGACCGTCGCATAATGGCGCAATCGGTGCTCTAAGCAACTTCTAACCCTTTCCAATCGGACATTCTCCTTACAGTGGTTGACCAATCGGTTTTACTCCGATCGAGTGGCTCAACATCGCAAGACCACGCAGAAATTGTCCTGGCGAATGTGCTGATAGCGGAGGAACACTACGGAGGTGTTGCAAGGGCACTCTTTAGCGCCTGCCTTACTTACCTAGCAAAATCTCCACCGTGCACTCGCTCATGTAATCGTGACAGTCGAACGGCTTGCCATTTTCCTTGTGCATCTTCTCCACCACCAGGCGCGAGTTTTCGTTGAACAGATCGATGAAGCTCTTCAGCACGTTCAGATGGAAGGTGGGTGCGATCAGCTTGCGGTGCTGGCGCCATTTGTGTCCTAGCGGCAGACGGTGGAAGAAACAGGACAGGAAGGGGAAAGTGTAATTGAAATAAGGATAAAAATACGCGCGCTGAGATTGAAGGCGGAAGCAGTAATTGCCGTCATGGCGATGGCGACATTAATCTCGGATCTCAACTCGGCGTTCTGGCCCATCCTTGTCGAGCCAGTGGAACGCTCGAGTATCGAACTATCGAATGCTGAGTAGCTGAATCGGTCTAAAAAGTCGTAGAATAGCTAGAACGTTAACGATTCCCAACATTACCAGTGTTTTGGGGGAACGAACAACGGTGCATCTTGATGTTAATTTTTGCGTGTTAGTCCCGCTCAGCTTACGCCATAACCATTGCGACCACAGCGACGCTGACGCACTAGCGGGCGTGCACGAACCGCCGGGACGTGTCATGCCCGTTCCGTTCCGGGATTTTCGATGGATTCGGCACCGGTGACCGGAATGGCGATAATGACCGCTTCCGGTCCTCCGGGGCGATGTTGGAACACGCGACGCGAGGTCGCGCACAAGTGGGGACCGTCTCTGCCAGTGCTCGGCACTCGCGCAAATGTATGCAAATCGTGCCGCCGCGGTTCGAGTCAATTGGTTTTTCGCCTTTCGTGGGCAGCGCAAAGTGGCTCGCGCGCCGTTCGTGGCCCGGTGCTCTGCGTACAGAGTATTAGCGGCGTGCACGGAAAGGAAGCGAACCGAACCACGAGGGTACGTACCGGTGCTGATGAGCAGTCCGTTGCCCAGCCATGGCTTGAAGAAGCGATACTCGGGCGACTTGTCAATGAAGACGTGGCTGCTGAGTAGTAGTTCGACGTCGCGCGGATCCACCAGGAAGACGATTAGCTTCGGTCCAATCCAGATCTTGATGACTTCGTTGTAGTCCTTGCCCTTCTCGATGATCGTGCGGAACACGGCTGCCGAAAGGGAAAGGAGATAGTAGGACAACGCCAAAACGTTCGGTGATCAGTATACAGATATAAGTAAAGTAAGGCGCTAGCGATCCTTGGTGTCTACTCCAAGGAGCTTAGTTTGCGATGGCATGATAGTTCCAAACCTGTTCCAAGAACGCACTATCTAGGTCAAGCTGTACTACTTGATGGATATAATGATCTGCAGTTGCTCAACATGGAACCAGCGGTGGTTCCAGAATGTTCAATCTAAAAGTGTCTGATATCATCCTGATTAGATGAAACATCATCTCGGTTCTCTTTATCTCTTCGCCTGCCATTCTGATCCTCTCTCTTCCTCCGGCAACTTCCTTGCGTTATCACACTCACGCACACAGCGTGTTTTTGACTACATTCCAACTCCTTTCCTTTCAACTGATCCATGCTGGGTCAATCACCCGCGTGCTCTGATTAGACCTGATTGGTGTTAGTGGATATAACGAACGATGCTGTACTAACGCTTCCGTTGGAATTCAAGAAAAAAAAAACGAAGCAACGCACGACGAACCGGGTATGAGCCAATACTAAGAGTTGCAGAGCAAAGTATAAAGATTACCACGGTGGGGAAGCAGCCCAAGAAGCTGTCAATTAGGTTCTCGTGTGTGCCTCCCCAAAACTCCCCTCGCCCTCATCAATTTATGCCGTTTATACGCTACGCCGGCCATTGCAAGTGATGTATGACGTATGGGTTCAGCCGCCGGAAATTGTCATGCGGATTGAAAAAAGAGGCGCGCAGCGGGAAACGGAGTTTTTGAAGTCTTTGGAGTTGGCGAGTATTTGTCCAGACTTTGACTGGTTTCCTAATCCTGCACTAACCAGACACTGTCTGGTGGGAAAATCGAGACACCGGAGAGATCACCCTACTGCTGGACGCTCCTAGTACTTACAGTGCGAGCTGCCCACCAGATCGAGCGCATTCCCGATCAGTGGTAGTCCTTTGGGGCCGGGTATCCTTTCGGCTAGCTCGAGCATGTGACGGCGCGACAGGCGCCAGTACACGAACCACAGGAGCAGTGCGGGCGCGAGCAGAAAGTAGAACATATTGATCGGTGAGATGATGTTGGCGTTGCCATTGAGGCTATCCGCCTGGGCTATCGTGGCCGACATTTCTGCTGAGGCCGGTTTCGATGTGCTGGGATGTTGATCGAGGATTGGTACTAGTTTTTGGGGTTTTCGTTTTTATTGCGGAGTTTCGCGGCCTCAACGCGTGCGCTCACGAACTACGCATCCACTCTGTGTGTCCCGGAACTGAGCGATTGTTCTTTGAAGGTCCTTGATACCCAACGACACCAGGGCACAACACACTGAGCCACAAACACAAACACACTCACACTTGTTAGGTTTTCACAAGAGTGGCAAACACATCACAACTCCCTGCAAGAACACGATACCCGTGCCAATATGGTGTCGCTACTTATCGCCGGGTGCGATTAGTGACACCAAACTCCCAGCTTCAACCCCTGGAAGTGGACCGTTTTATCTACTACTAGCGGCTGGATGTGGGTTGGCCGTTCTATTGCCGCCAATCGATACAATCGGTTCGATTCCGATCGATCGATCGAGCTGACGGGTGCGTCAACTGAGGAGCAGGCGAAAGGACAAGTGCTCTAGTCAGACACAGGAGTGTTAGGCCAGCTCGTGCGGATGGCAGCGGATGTGCTACTAAGCTGTTGCTGCTACGCTCGGACCACTGCAACTGACTGACGGATGGTCTTTCAAATTTGTTTTTATAGCGGGCATAATTTGCCTGCCTCCAGACGAAAAACGTGCTCGGTGGAGGGACTACAGATGGTGTCGGAAACCGCGACACGCGGGTCGCACACACACACCTCGGTTCGATCGGGTCGGTTGATCGTCACGAGCAAGTGGTGCGCGAACTTCCCTTCGTATGTACGAAGAACCACAAACACACACACCTACACGAGGGGCACTCGCGGCCAGTTTGTTCCACGGGACGTCGCGTACGCGCGTACTAACGCAAATACAGGCGACCGGACCCCCTACCTGCAACCTAATCCAGATCCCTCGCCCCCCCCATTCCCGGGCAGCCACGCTGCAACGCTTGGCGGTGCACCGATTGACCTCAAATCCGTACCGCGGCCTGGCATGTGTGGCCGGTAAGGTCACAATCCAAGTGCCGTGCTGCCGGAGCAAACGGCGACATGGGGCGGTCAGTTCCTCTTCCTCCTCATTGACTGATTGTGGCGATAATTGATTATGCAGTTTTCAGGGTTCTTGTGCACGGCTGTTCCTGTGCCCGAGCCATACGCTCTACGTGCGGATCTGCCACAGCGATCTGCTTTGATTAGATCCTGTGTTTAAGCTAAAGGGACATAACATCTGTCAGCTATCATCATCGCTGGTATATGATATAATACTCCAAAACACAATCCAACGCCAAAAGCGATGCATCAAACATGTTCATGTACATGAAATATCCTTTTCAAAATACAGAATGGTGTCTTATAGCTTAAATTTGTTTTTCGGTGCGAGGGTACGGAACATTATTATTTGTGATTATTACTTCTCTGCTATTTGTATACAGTTGAACATGCAAACTAATATTGAATGCAATTTCATTTGCATCGGCTCACGAATATTTACGTCTTTACACGAAACGCGAAAAACAAACCTATCAAAGTTTCGACCCCAAAATAGATGGAATAAAATATGGTAGAAATAGCTAAATGTGGATTTAATTTGTCGAAATGTGGTGAGGCATAAACCTGTCCGCGCCAACTTAGCACTTTAAAAGATAAATCTGTACTGCAAACAGTATTTCCTATCCAAGCAAAGCAAATTTAAACTGGACTGCATCTAAAAAGATACAAATATTGTCATCCATGCTGCAACTGATTTGATAAAAATACTTGAGTGTTTGAATTTATTTTGGGATTCATCGTATGCGTTCGACCTACAGCCTAGCAGTATTCTTTAAATCTATCACTATGTTGTAAAGCGAAGATTTGCACTTTAAAGAAACTTTCAATTTTATCGAACCGAAGTGATGTCACAGCTTGCCGGTTCGCATAATGTTTGCGTGCGTAACGCCTCAAACGCCTCGATGCTGCTAGCTGTACGGCGATCCTGTAACCTGTTGCTCGGTTTAGCCATTCCGAGCATGCCATCGGGAATGGGAGAGATACGACTACGTGTATTATCCGTCACCGAGGGCGTGCGGAAACCATTGCACGGCACCGCGTTGCGCACGCGACGATGGCAGATGGTTCCAGGGCCTCGAATGAGATTGTGTTTTCCCTGCCATATCCCTTCCAACCTCTTTGGAAGATCTCTTTTCACGCATCCAGGGGACATGCACGATGTTGTTCGGCAAGGTAGCGGCCGGTGAGGCCGAGCTAAATGTTCTTTTCGCATTTTCCACCAACAACCTGAGCTCCCCCACCCCGAACAGCTATTAATTTGCATAATTTACTGGAATAATGTTACCCTCTGCCGCACAACATTTGCCACGTCCAACGTGCGTGCGTGACTGGCGATCGGGTTGTACATCCTGATGGGTTTCCCATTCGGATCCCAAACAAATCTCTAACAACAACCTGAACAGGCCCAAAAAAACCGTGACTCGGCACACATCGTGCCTGGTTCGGGGGACACGTTTTGCACATCAGCCAGCGAGGTCTGTGTGTCAAAAATGTGCTATTGTACTTGTCCTGCGAAGGCACTAATTTTGGGCGTTTTTAAATACTCGTCGGGCTTATGTTTGAATTTTATTTGTTTTCCATGCTAACGATGTTCATCGAATGGACAATCTACCGGACATGCTTATTTTAGACATCTACTCGGCCGGGTTCTCCTATTGCTACGGGGTTTGTTCCTCTCTAGCTTTACTTGAATAAGCGAGTACTTCGTGTTACAAAAACCATATCGTACAAATCGTAGGAGATACAAGAAGATCCAGAACTCAAACCAAAGTTAGACATATTCCGTTCTTCAGTGATTCCAAAATAACATACTCCTGCCTACACTCTCTCTTCACTGTTAATGCTAAAGGTTTGGTTGAAGCGTTCTAGATGGTGCTGCTACTATTGTTAATCTAGCTTTGAGACGTTCAGTTGAATTTCAGAAGATACATTTCGTCAATGTTGGTTTTGGTCGTGTTTAATGTTTACTGCACCCTGAGATGACGCATTTCCTTGAGACTGGGAATAATATTCTCCTGACAAGCAGAACTTTCTTGACAAGAGGTATGGGCACAGAATCCATGCATGGTGATGAACACCCGATCACTTCTAGGGCAAGCTGCCGATCTCCGTGTTTCGTCAGGCCTGGTACGTCACCCCCCCATGTTTGGATCGGGGTTGGAAACTTTTCTGCTCCCGGGATCCGCACGGTGGAAAAGTACCAACACCGCCCTCTCTCGATGTAGCGGGTTGCTACAGGCAGCCGAACCGGGGCTCTGCGTCACGAACCGGTCCTAACCGCACAACGCCGGCGACTTAGAGGTGGCGCTTTTCTTTTTTGCAAAATTTTCCCCACCCGATCGGGTTCGATTGGTGGCGGAGTTGGCCGAGCTTCACGATCGCTAGAGCGACATCCGTCTCTGAGGACTGGGAGGGAATCCGCGGGTGGAATCGGTGCGTTACGGTCCAAGCTTGGGGAAGCCGGTTTTTAGCGGGCAAATTGCATCTCGGCGAATCCGTTGCTCCGTTGCATCAGTTACGCGTCCGCGTGCAGTCGGACCGCCCTTCTTGCCAATCCGCATCCCTGCCTGATGCAATTGCTTTCGCTCAATTTCTCAACTCGCACACACTGCGAAGGGTGGGAGGGGGGGCCGGGTGTTTGTTGGTACCGGCGACAAAGGGCACAGATGTTGGCGTTTTCACTCTCAATCCGACGCACAGATCCTCTCCTCTATCTCGCCTGCGTTGGGTCCTTTGGAGACGGCTTCGCGCTATCGCCTTGGTGACCCGGTTCTCCGCGCCACCTGCATTCAACTGTCCGAAATGTGCAATCCGGTGTGGAGGAGACACTCGGGTGGTCAAAGGGTGTTGCGAATGGATAGCGAACGGTAGCGAAAGAGTGAGAGAAGGGCACCAGGTGAGAGAAAGTAGGACCGGAGTGAAGGGTTTTTGATCTAGTGTCGAAACGGACTGGGACACTAATCGAGAGATTGAGAAAGAAAATCCATTTGTGACCAACGCCAGCACTTGCTTCCAGCGTGCGACTACGCTGGCACGGTGTAGAAAAGTTTGTGAAGGAACGAACACCTCCGTTTGTTTGCAATCCCTGTTGGCTCGTTGTTTATAAAGTTCTAACATAGGCGCTCTTCGAAGGAGGCGTTCTCCAGGCGTTGGCATGCCTTATATGCGGGATGAATTACGGGAATATGGGGCATTTATCCACAAGAATGTTAGAATGTAAATGAAGAATGTAAATATAAATATACGAACTAGCGGAATATGTTCATTAGTATTTTTAAAACATCCAATTTAAATGCATTTCACGGCTCTACATATACTTAAGATACACTTAAGAGAGAATACATTGTACAACAAATGAATTCTGAAATCATGTTCCAAGATTTCCCTGCCATAGTTATAACTTATGTTAAAATTAGATGTTGTATTAGATCGAATCATCAAGTACCGCAATATGTTACCTAACGAATACTGAACAGATCGGATTCATTTTACTTGCATTTTTGTAATTTATTAAGTGAAATAATTACTGACGAGATGCTCTTAAAAAATGTTGGTTTAAGCAACAGTTTAAGGGGTTTATGTCGTTTTCGGTATTTTTTTCGCTTACATTGCCTCATTTTCTTTCCCTTTTAGTTCCTTTTATGTGTTAAAATACCATTATGGACGTAATTTAGAAACATTTAATTTATTTGTACTGGATAAAGTTGTTGCGTTCCTGAATCGTAAGAGTTCTAGTAAGCTTCCGTGGTATATGGAAGGGAAGAGACTCCCTTCTCATCTCCACGACGGACTGCATATAGAATTCCTCATTTTTATTGGTCATCGATTCAGAGTCACACTTTTCATACTTTTGGTTGACTGCACGCTTAATGAACGTTTTCTCCCCCTGTTCGAATATTTCGTATTTCGTCTGCTCGGTTCGAGGCGGCAAACGACCGACCCTAAACGACCGATTTTAATTTGCGTACGTGCTCGCGTTTGCGTCAGGTCTGGTCCGGTTGCGTAGTTCCGTAAGGGGTTGGTGCACGAACGGTACGGCAATTATGCATCCAATCGAATGGGGGGGGGGGGGGCTGTCGGCCGACGGCTTGCAGCAACTCATCGTTGCAGTTGGTCGTGTCCGATGGGCACAACACCGGCCCGATCGCGCTCTAGTAAGATCTGGACTGTGCAAGGGCTGTTAGATAAAACAAAATCAACACGGGCAGACAGATCTGGACAGCAGTAGCAGTTACAGACAGCTATCGTGGGATGGGAGTGTAGAACAATCAGGGGGAAACGGTGATGGATGCTGCAGAACCGCTCTTCGGTACGGACACGGCTTTCAGACGGACGATTCATAGATGACGATCTGCACCATCTTGGCTGGTCCCTCCTGGTTGTCCTGCTTTTCCTTGATGTCCTGCAGGATCGCGTTGGTGATCGCCTCCAGGGCGGCCATCTCCTTCGCCTGGGCCTTTTTGTTGCCGTGACGTCGGGGCATGGAGACGACGGTGAGCACGCGCCTTAGGTCGTTGTGCAGTGCGGTAACATCGATGCCGGTCCCGGCGGACTCACCCAAACGGCGCAGCGTGTCGGCCAACGGTCCAGAGAGTGCCTATATATTAAACGAATCGACGAAAAGCCAATGTGTAGTACTTTGTATCACGCTCATATCTTTCCTCTCTAATACCTGAAGCTTTTGCCAACTCTGGGCGTACTGCCTCCGGACCAGCTCGATGATCGTGCTGGTAAGTGCTAAGCCCACCAGAATGTACAGCGTACACAGCAGCATATAGTTCGGTTTACCTGAAATGGTCAGTAGATTGCTATTGCGCTAAAGTGTTCCTTTCTGAAAACCGAGGCTCTTACTTGGCACCAGATCACCGAAACCAATCGTCGTCATCGTGATGAAGCAGAAGTAGTAACCGTCGAAGAAACTCCAGTCCTCTTCCCACAGCAGCAGCAACCCGGTACCGGCCGCCAGGTACACGCCGAGGAAACAAACCGCACCGACGGCATACAGCCTCTTTTTGTCCGTCATCTTAATGCCGACGTCCGGGCAGAACCCTTTGCGATAGATTGGAAACAGAAACATTAACGATTTGTAGTAACCACGGGCAGGGCGTCGACAGTCTGTACATACTTGCCAGCGGCAGGACCGGAACGTTTTTCGCCAGTGTTGAGACGGCACTCGCAAAGAGGCGTCCCCAGTCGGCAATCACTGTAAGCGTGAATGGGATCCCGATCAGTGCAAACAGCATACAGAACACCCTACCACCGAGAGTGACTGGTACTATGTTGCCATAACCTATGTCGCGTAGGACGTTCAGGAGTTCGTGGCGTGAAGATGTTCGGAAATAGAATAAGCAGAAGTGGAGTTATACTTATATTCTTGTCACTGCTAAGTCGACCACGAGCTTAAGGGATCTCAAGCTAGAGATTTTGTGCATCTCAGCCGAACTTTTTAATGTACTTACCGATTGTTGTTATAACGGTCGAGGCAAAGAACACGGCTTGCAATAGACTCCATTTTTCGACCGATACCGGGAAGTTCTGAGTTGCATTGATTTCGATACCACCCTGTGCTGCATCCTGCACCACCTGAGAAGAGGAAAAGGCTACAGTTTGCGAACTTCTAGCTAGATCCAAATCCAGGTAGAAGTTTGGGTCCTCAGATTCGGACCTTAGATTTTGCGTACCTTTTCATATTGCTCTAGCTTGCGTGCGAGTAGTAGATCCAGGTTGTCCACGACGGTGTTGCTAACGTAGTGCGTTGTTGAGTTGATAAACTCCTGGCGCTGCTCGATCAACAGCTTCCTGAGATCCTGCGTTCGCGCTACCTCGGCCGGCTTTTCGAACTCGCGAAATATCTGCAATTTCCGGAAAGTCAGCATGAGGCAGGCATAATAATACATCGACGAATTATGGAAATGCAACCGGGTTGGGGGGGTTCTCCACGTGCAGGCAAACTTTGACCTGATAGATATCACATGGCCGTTGCGTGGTTGCGGAAAATCAAAATCCCCCCCAATACACGTGCGTCATCCTGCTTTAGGAGTGGGAGGGAAAGCGGTGTATACACCGAACACGGTTCGGTGGATGTTTTTCGCATTCGGACATTAGCAACAACCGGATGCGACCCACCGGTGACCCCACCGTTGGCTCGCAAAGCACCTCGCCCAATCACTCACAGTTGTTCGTCAACAAAGTGTCTTTAGGAGTAGCGGCGTTTGACGTGCATTGTCGTTGTGCGCAATTTCCGAAACGCAAGGCTCAGCCAGGGGTTGCAGAATAGCATTGAACTTGGATTCCAGTGTGCCTCGGCAGGTGGAGAGGCCATACTTTCAGGCCACAGAAAGAGTCTACATTTCACTCGCCACTCAGCCCCACTCCCAACCCTTTTGCCCGCGCAGGAGCGACGGTTGATCGATTTCTAATTCCATCCCATTAGCATTTAGCGAACGATCGGTTCCGAGTTGGAATTCACGCCCGGTTTGGCGTATCGATACCGATTTCCATAAGCAAATGCATCGCACCTCGGGTTCAACGTTGATTTGCTTCGGCCCGAGCGCCGTTTCCCCGGGCGACCTGCCATCTCACGCGTCTTCCCGGAACGAAACGAACGCTTTATACTGCGTTTCAGGTTCCTCGTCACGAAGCCGAAGGCTAACCTGTTACTCGGTTGGCTGTGAAATTGTCGTTGGTATCGGGGGCTGTCTTACAATGAAATTGCCAGCAAAAAAAATATTGGACCATCAGATACGCTACATTTATTTCATTGGAATATCTTAGTGTTGCGCAGAAATAGAACTAGTTCTCCTAGGATTTATAAATCATTTCACGTTTCTACATCAAGCAAACAAACAGAGAAAACGATAGAAAACAGTTTAGGAAGAAAGAAAGAGATATTTAATCTCGTTGAAAGTATTAAAGATTCCTCTTTTTCTTTGGTTTTGATGGCGCTTTTAGTTTTTCCTGCTCTCGCTTTCCCTCGATGAGGCAAAACAAATAAACGAAATACTTTAATTTGGCAAATTAAAAAGTTCTGAGAGCAAGTAGTCAAACCGATTGAAAGGGAAATATAGAAACACATATATTGGCATGTAGAAAACGAGACCCAGACTGAATGTTCTTTACAATGTGCACATTACCTTGTTCGAGCTTATCACTGTTAGCACGTTGACTGACATGGCTAGAATTTTTGATAGCCAGCTGTGATTAGTTCAAAAAAGTTTTTACCTCATAAATATATGAAAATGCAACATGAAAATTAAAGTAATATTAAAAACACTTTCTTTGGAAAGGTTAGTCTTTGCCTGGTTGTTGAAAACCGCATGTATAATAAATTTTATAACCAAATTTAATCGAAAAATATTGTACTAAAAAGTGTGCTAAACATGCTTGGCAGTCAACGTCAACGATATTGAAAGGGTAAAGCTACATTAAATGCATTTTGAAGATGATGCTTTTGATTAAATTGCCCCTAAATAGAAAACTTTAAAATTCGGGAAATCAAACAACAGTTAGAACACTTTGATGTGACGCACATATTAACTCCAGCCTCGCCTATCGGGTAAAACCAGAGTCGGTGTGCGTCGACCACATCTGCAAACCGTCCGCCAAGCTGACGTGAGGATTCGCTCGAAATTGGTGAAAGAAGCTGGCGGCTTGAACCTAATGTGCTTCCCCCACCACAAACACACAATGAAAATAAGCAGCAGTAACGGAAGGAAAAACATCTTCCTCCCTTCCCGCCGACGTACAGCCCCGCGCACTGATTACAAATTGGTGGCGCACATCTAGAGGAGATCGGGTTTTTTTTAAATACAAAAACAAATCGGGGGGCGGCGTTATTTGATGATTTTGGTGTGCCGATTGCGTAGCTACCATTGCTGACCTTAACTTCTGGCGGACGTCAAATTTTCCCTGCACTCTGTTTGTTGTTCCTGCTCACTTCAGGGTGTACTTTGAGCGTTGTGAATATTGCTCTCTAAGTAACAGCTTCGAGCGACGTGTTTAACCTATTTTACAAATCTACCAAAACTTCTCGTTGCTATGTCGAAAAGTGTATTGGCCTTTGACTTGAAGCAGGACAGAAAGCACGCCCTGGCAGTTGAAAAATAGATTACAGATTTAAATAAAACCTTCTTCCATAACATAGTTTCGTAAACACTTCGTACGAGGCGATAAAAAAGGTCCAAAATGAGGACTTATGATTACCACAAGTTGCACAAAAAGAATGTATTTTTGATTTGCTGCATCAATTGCTATTTCCACTACGCTCCAAATTCTTCAAATCTTATATTATGTTTGATATAACCCATACATCTTGAAATTGTGTTTATTTTAGAATCCATATCATATTAGTCAAACAAAATTCTCACTATCACAAATTGAGAGAAGAAGTAACAGTAAGGTTACAAACACTTAAAAATAATTGGGAAAAATAAAAAAAATCGTAGTAGCACACCTAAATGGAAGGGAAATTTATGTTTTTCATTTCTAACCTATCTAATTAGGACTTTTCATTCCCGAGCCCTCATTAACTTATTCCGTTTTGTTTAATTATTTCGAAAATCAAATTTTTACGTCCTCCTTTTCCCAATTATTAAATAATCCAAGGTGCTAACAATGTGTTTTCGCATTATCTCTTACATTTTGTTGTGAAATTGATTGAGGCTAAAATGTACCGAAATATCATACTTGGATAAAAGGAAAGGTCTACTGGAAAAACCACCCATCTAGCGTGATATTACATTCGGGTAATAGTGTCGAACGATCGTTAACAAGCCGTCTCGTAATGCCGATGAATTACGATCTGTTGTTCTCCGCCTCAGGCAATCACACATGTTCACCAGGGAAACCGGATGTCTTGGGTGAAGGCTCCGTTAATGCATCACACGTGCGGTGCTCTTTGGGCGGCCCTTCAGACGGGTATTGCCGTAAACATAAAGGGAAAAGTGGAAAGGTGTCGCATGTTGTCAACATCCTTGCCTAATGGTATCGCAAACAAATCACTCAATTTATCGCTCCAATTTTTCGCCCCATACACTAAGTGGCTATGTGCCGGTTTCCACCGATTTTCCGGTATGTGTCCTGAAAATGTTTTCCCAACGAGCGATTGTTTGCCATCCGTTTTTCCTTACGGCCAGTCTGAGTAAGCGATGTCTTGTTTTTTTTGCGACACAGCTTGTCAAAACTCCATACAAAAAGTAAACTTCAACATGTTCTCGACGCTGCTGTCCATTTTATTCGCCTTTTTTCAATATTTTGTTTGTTCAATGTGATTTGTTTATTGAATGCTTTCACCAACTATTGGTGCGCGAAACATGTAAGGGCAAATATTGTATCAATTTCCAACAATTAATACGAAATTTCTGTTAACAAGAACCCCCGAATGTTGGCGTGACATATTCTCGCACTACCACTGCACTATGAGCACATTCCTGCAGTATCCTATTATGCATTTCCAAGTTTCCCAAAAAAAAATATCCTGCTCCTTTTAACCCAGATAATAACGATGGTGTGTGGAGCGTAGAGTGAGAATATAAATAAATTAAAGGAAAAAGAAAGCGAAAGGGAGAGATAAAGAGGGGGAGAAAACTGTCGACTGTCCAACCGGAATGATTTGTGATAGTCATGTAAGAGAACCTGCTCGTCTCGACACATACCCCTCCCCCACGCCCTCCACTCGCGAACATCGCCCATTGTTAGCTCTACTTTCCTTGATTGCCACTTCGCTGGAGTTCCAGTCCTCCCCCGGAGTGAGGCCCCGAACCAGAAACACATATGTGTGCGACTACGAAACCAAGCGGCTGCGTCATAAGTTATCATTTTATCCCCTTAAATCCCTTGCGGGCGGGTTGAGGGGGCAACGGGTAGGGGTGGACTCGTCCGGACATTGCACAATGGGGCGCTAGGAGGAAAAGTGCCACTACAAAATGGCATTTCTCGCACTATTTTACAGCTCTGAAGAGAGTGTTTTGGTTTGTTTCTAAAGAGTCTTTTGAACTATGAAGCAGTGTGAAAACATTCTGTTATAAATTTATCAAAGAAAAAACAAAGCAAAGGTCGATGAAAAAACATCTACGATGCATTAAGAGAACTTACGCATGTCAGAAGCGCATGTTTTTCACCGATGGAGCCGCCCAGTAGGTTGTATATTTGCATTCCCAAAATATCTAGTTAGTATCATTCCTTGATTTTGAGACATTTTGTTCAACTCAACGCAAAACCGCTTGTTGATTATTTTTTTGCTTTGCAACTTTTACCCCTGCTACTTCCCACCGTGCGTCGACGGTTGTGAACGCGGACGGTTTCGGTTCAACTCGTCTGATTACAAAAACAATTCCACCGTGCGTCGCCATCTTCTGCTTCGTCGTCGTCGCCGTCGTTGTGAGCGCTCAATTCGCCACAAACAAACAACAACAATCAGTCGCAAATGGAGGCAAGAATGTCTTGAAATTATGCAAAATGGACACCGTGCACCCGCCGGCTTCGTTCCGCCGTCCGCCGGCGTCCGGATGAAAAGGGCGGACGGTGTAGGAAATGGTACGGATAGCCTAAAAATCGCTGCTAGTTCCGCCACGGCCAGGAGAGCATGCTTAGAGCATTGGAGAAACAATTGGAACAGCTGCCCAGGGGGATGGGGTAGGGGGGTGGGAATATAAGGGGGATGATGGGCGTTTGGTGTGCGACCAAGCGACGGGAACGAAGACTAGCGAAGATGCTAAGCCGGCGACTAATCGGAATGGTACTATTTTTAGTCCCTCTCGAGGTCCCGTGTCCATGCACGCGCATGGCGTTTGTAATACATGTACGCGCTGTGTTCGTGTCACGCCTGATTTCGGATGTGTCACGGAAGGAGTCTAACCCGAGTTGTGCAGCGCGGAGCATTAGGCAAACCGACCATGATAGATGTAGATAGTCGTACAGAAGATTCACCGCTACATACACTCACACGACGGTATGCACATCTTTGTGTAATTTTCTCCCTTAACTTGGACTCCTTTACCATGGAGAAGGTGAAGGCCACCAGGAACCTACTAATAGTTCCACTTTGCGCGCGCGACTTCCACCGTTAACAATATATTCTCATACACATTTTCTTACAGCCGGAGTGGATACTCAACTTTTCGTTCAATTTGATATTCTTTTTTTAATTTTGTTTGATTATGATCATTAATTGATCATCTTTGTTAAAACAAGTAAATGGTAAAAAAGCATATTTTCAGAAAAAGTATTGCTAGGGCAAAAGAGGCATGAAATTTTGGCCCACCTGGAAAGGACATCAATTATCATAGTGATATCAAATAAAACCACTCTCTTGCAACATTTAGTGTATTGATATCGATTTATCCTACTTAAATGCCAAGTTTGGAAGCGACTGTAGCAGTATTTCTCGAAAAAAATCGTTAAAATCTACGAAGCTGTCACTCATTCAACCCATAATGCTAAAAGCAGATAGTTCGCCCACCTCGAGAAATAAGCAACCACTGCGTTAGAAAATTAAAAGTAATGTTTTTCTTTAACATAGAGTGATTTTAATAATTATCAAAACGTTTCTCGAATTGATTGGGCTCGAGAAATAATTTAATTTTTCAATGTAAAAGTGGATCAAAATAGATGCAAGGAAATCTGGTTTCGACAGAAAGGAATTTTCTATGCATTCCGACAGTGACAGCTCACTGTCAGAGATGAAAATGCGATCATCGTGCTAGAAAGTGAATATTAAAATAGCAGCAAATTAAGCAATTAATCTCACTTTTTTAACAATGATAAAGGCATACAACAGTTTCTAAATCATTTTAAAGATTATGTAAATTATAAAGAAAAATAAAATAAGCATTTTTTAAGTAAAAACTGGTACACAGGAGGGCCAAAGTAACAACAAAGTGGGCCAAAACATTACCATACCAAGTTTATCGTTATATGGTCGATACAATGAGTACAACGATTTTTCGTGACGACCCTGCACTAAGTGGGCCAAAACTGACTCACTTACCCTATTATGAAGAAAGCCGATCAGATTTTAGAAATGCCACGCCCAATGTACTTAACCGAGTCCTGGAACTCCATGCTGTCAAGGAACGTGGGAGTTGATGGAGTTTATCAAATATGACGGATCGAAATCAAAAGGATCATCAATCAGAATCAGGCAAACCAAATATAAACGAACAAAAGATGTTCAATTTATTGTAGTTAAATATCTTTTTCCTTGTAAATTGAGACAGAAAGTACAGATGAAAGTCTTGAGAATCGCTTGATAAGGTGGAGTTCTAAATAAAAAGACTTTCTGAAAATCAGAAACTACTTATTATAGATTCGGAAGATCTGTAACTAACTGCTGTTTAGCACATCTTTTAACTATCGCTTTTGTGTTTGCTTCTTCCTCACTTCGTCAACCCGCTGTAGAAATGAAGAGTAGGGCCTTTAAACCCTTTTGTAAACTTAAATGTTATCAAATGATTTGCGCTAGAAAATAAATTTTCAAATCACACGTTTGATAAATTGTTTCTTTTTCCTAGGATGCAAAATGATACTAGATATTGGAATAAAATGTACCAAAATTATACAACCATGGAGGATTGACCTTCGCAACATTGTAGAATGGTGTACGGAATCCACTAATCTCTTCGCATCCTTTACCATTCGACATTTCCGGTTTTATAGCCGGTCCATTACGGGTTTATGACCGGCGTTAAAAAGATAACCGTGATCTTACGACCGGGTTCCATCGCGGTTTGTCATTCTCATGGGAATAAACACTTTCCTCAAAGTGGCAAGTAAACCACAACGGTTTGGTAGAGCAGTCATTTGTCCACCACAATTGACGGATGAGCTGTGTGTTGGTTGCAGGTTGATCCATCTCGCCAAACATGGTCTGTGTGTCAAGCACGCTTATTAGAGTTGCTTCACTACGCTCAAGTTGATTGATATAGCATTGTAATGTTTGCGATTGCCAGAAATTACACCAATTAGCGGCACAACTTAACGGAGGTCATTATGTTCAGGATAAGTTAGACTGAACTGCTACGAGCGATTTTCGAAGGATAATACGAAGACCAAGTTGACCCTAGCATTGCTTGCAACTGTACCTTGTATTAATCGCATCGTCGTACATCTCACATTTTACGACGTACCAAAACCCGAGGTGTGTTTTCCTGTTCTAATTTGCGTTCCTGACACGGATGCCAATCAGAGGGATTGATTGATGCGTTGTTGATTGCGCCCCGGTTTAACTTACGTATCCTCCGACACCGCAGTAGGCGGCAAGTGACACCAGCAGGCCGAGGTGCGACAGCACCTTCTTGATGTGCCACCGGTTGCAGAAGTTGGCCACGCGATCGGCGAACGTTTCCGGTTCCTTCACACGCTTCACGTCGATTTTCTGAAAGTGCTCCAGCAGATCGTTGTTCACCCGATCGTTCGGCGATTTTGGCAGACTCGCCATTCTGTTTTCCGGTCACTGTACAGACACACACAGTTGTAATTGACGACACTATGAGGCCGCACAAATAAGGTATCGGTTTTGTCCTTCTCCTAAATACCGCACGTTTTGTGCATTTCCGGCGGCAGAGCAAGAACAAATTCACTGCACCACGACGTTAAGCAAAATGCTACTTCCGGCAGGCGAGGTGGAACATTTTCCGCTCACCGAAATTTCCACGAGTGAAACCCAAAAATAAAAATCGGATCCGCGTCCGCGAGACGGTCGAACTGTAGTGTGACCACCGAACGCCAGGAAAGATCAGTTCAGAGCCGGTTTTGCCGAAACTCGCAGATGATTTTTCCGAGCAGAGTTTTCTTCCCGCCCGCTCTCGCTCGTCACCGGTCTCGGATCTCGGTAGTCTGCGGAAAAGGAGCGAGAAAGCTGTGTTGTCGTTGCGCGTGTGCGTGAGAGCATTTTCCTACGGATGGACGTCGGTATGGCGTGTTTTTCACCGCATGACCGCATTTCTCAATTTTCGGTGGAAGAACCGAATCTCGGGAAAACGGCTTGGCCAAAGGAAAAGTCATCTTCGGCATGCTGCGAGAAGCGTAGGAGCGCTCCTCGAGCAGTAACGATCGCTATGGAGGAGCAATTGGGAAGGGGCGTTGTTGACATGCGGCACTGTCTGTTTGTTACAGACTTTCGTATTTTACGTCTTATACCTTAAAACATTGTTTCAAACCGCAAGAGAACCGGTGAATTTACGATAAAGTGCTTAGAATTGATATCAATGATTTAAAAAATCAAATACAGACGAACGTCGATTATCCGGGGGTTCCATTGATTTTTATTCATTTATTTATAATCATCTAAAATAGATTGATAATCATCTAAAATGTTTGAATAATTTTTCGAAAGCAATTTTTATTGTTATTTTCAATTCAATTATTCAATTTATTTTGTGAAACAACGTACTTCAGCTAGAACGTAAAGTCCTTTCTAAGGATTGTTGTAGGAGGTTTTACTATTTAAGCAACAATCTTCGTTTGATCTCCTCTGGTTTCGAATCTCGTTCCTTTTTCACTTTTCGTTCAATTTTTATTTCAATGAGTTTTCTCCTGTAGTATTTATTTAGACTCAACTAGATCTCAATGTCTTCAAATCAAAGTGAAATATAAATTTCAAAGTGCAATCACTCAAACCGTGCACTGGCGATGCCCGAATGGGGTGGGAAAACAGAGAAAAGAAAATAATATCTCGGGCTGCAAGGAAAAAATGGGTCAAAAAACGGGGCGAAATCCATGCTGGCAGCAGGGTAACGTACTTTGTACAAGTAATATCTCGGGCTGTATAAGTCCGATCGATGAAAATAGCATACCAATCGAAACATCTCGAGTAGATCTAGCTATGATAAAAGTTTCACGGCTCTATTATAATCCGTTTGGACGCTATTAAAAAAAGATTGGACGAAAAGTGGGGTAAAACCCATGCCGGCAACAGGGAAATGTACCTTGTACAAATTATATCTCAGGCTGTATGAGTCAAATCGGGGAAAATGGCATACCAATCGACAGATCTTGAGTAGATCTAGCTACGAAAAAAGTTTCACGGCTCCACTGTAAGCCGTTTGGACGCTATGAGGAAAAGATGGAACAAAAAATGGGGAAAAACTCCATTCAAAAATAATTTATTTAGCAATTAGCAATTTAAATTTAATAATTAACCGCCTTTTTTGAATAATTATCGCCCACAAGCCACACATGCAAGACTCGCTTGCAAGTCTCACGTACAAGTCTCGCTTGCAAGTCCCACATGGAAATCTTGTATACAAGTCGAATGCATTCGCATACAAGTTTTCGACTTGCATGCAAGTTTTTCGATTTTTTCGCGAGAAAAAACCAGTCCGACGACTTGCATGCAAGTTGCAT
>KE525003.1:112162-132727 GCA_000441895.2 Anopheles sinensis
ATTTTTTTCAAAGAGCCAGCAAGAGTACGTACCGATGATCAACGATGATTCAAACATCCATCTGATGAGAGCTGCATCCATCTGATAGCATCACAATATGTCCCCAGGCAGCAGTCCACTTACCTATCCCATATCCTACGCTATACTTCTACGTAGAAGAGTTTTTAAGTATCAGCAGAAAACCTTTTGTACAGCAGAGAGAAACTAGAAACATCGATTACATATTGTTATTAGCGTTCTAGCGTTCACTCGTTAGGTTCCACTCGTACTCTCTTCTCGAACAACTTTAGAAAAATAAACTTAGGAGATTGCGGGTACCAAGAGTTTAATAACGCGGTACAACCGAGCCGTTCCTTCAGACGTTGTTTTGCTAGAAATATTGAGAACCGGTAATGTAATTTACAACCAACACACTGCAATGCAAACATTCCCGAGTTTCGGAGCATCAAGGAGAACATTGTTTTTGTGCGTATTTTTCAATAAATATAACATTTATTACAACAAGAATTAAGAAGTTTTTTGGTTTGCCACATAATTAAATATACGTTTGCTTCGCCTAGCCTAACCGACAATGCCCAGTGTGTTGGTGTGCCCAGTGTGGGTGTGTGTATGTGTTATTGTTAGTATGTTTTTGCACATGTTTTTTTTTTGTTGATTTTCATCCAAGCGAGAGGAGATCTTTTCTGTGTGTGTGTGTGTGTGTGTGTGTGTCTGTATTTTAGGCGAAAGTTTTCTGATCGGTTTCGAGCCACCGATCGAAACCCAACTTTGGACCTTCTTCTCGTTTTTTTTTTTTGGTGCCCGTTGTTGTATCCTTTTACTTGCTAGTTAAGTCCGTTGGCTGCTGGCCAGCTTACTGATTTCAATGTTTTATGTTTTATGTCCTAAATTTGCCCAACGAGCTGTCCTTATTTGGTTGTGCTGGTGGTGGTTTTCCAGTATTGCCCAATTAACGGCCTGTTTTCGACTTGAATGAAATTGACCTCCATGCTTGGCCCTGTGTACGCGAATGTATTTGAATTTTCCTTTTTCATGGGTTTGTTAGATTAATGTAATCCTCCATTTATCCGCTCCCCCCGCTCTCAGCCTCCTTGAAGCGGCCAATTTTTCCAATCGATCGGATGGGTTGTGTTTGTTTGAAATTTTCGATTCAAATTTTACTGCCTGTTTGTAACGTGTAACCGAGCGGAACGAAATATTGGCTGTGTCCGGTATGCAGGCGGTATTTCTTGTCCGGATTTCTGTCTTCTTGCCGGAACGGGCTCGAAATGATGGCGAAAAGCACGAGGTGCATACAGAAATTTAGCTCGAACAATTACGCGAGATCGGGTGGTTTTTGTTTTTTTTTTTTGCTGTGTGGTGGTTACCGTGTGTTGTCTCTACCTCCTCGTGACATATGGCTGGTGCGATTTTCTCTCCTATCAGTTTGTCTTATGGTTGTAAAAATGTTTCGTATCAAAAAATATTATTGTGTTTATTTTCCTGCACAATATTCTGTTTTCTGTTTCCGCTTTTCTCTGTGTTTATGGAGGGGAGGTGATTCGACTTGTTTATTTTCTCTTGCATTTTTACAACGCGCAACAATGCAAAGGCTGCAAAGTGTTCTATTTTATCCGTTTTATGTGTTTTGTTTTCGCCCCCCTTTTTTGTCCTAGTGATTGGAAACAAAAACAAAACAAACTGTTCGGCGACGTGCTGTTTTCGTATTATCAAAATCGATTCATACTGATTGATTTGAATCGAATAGCAAAACAAGATAGTTAGGAAATCATCAATAAAATATTTGTTTCATTGCTTGTATTGATTTAGGATTGTTTCACCTCAAAAGAAATTGACTGCAAGTTTAGTTAAAACTGTTAGATTTTTGAACCGTGTTTGTTTTGTGGTACCTTTAATGGAAACAACATTTTCGCAATACAACTTTCGGTTTCATTTGCTACACGTGTTTCCGGTGTACAAAGTGGACTTCGTTTTTGTGTCTATGCGTGCGCATGTGTGTAGGTGTTTCTGAGTAATTAGGTGTGTCGACATGTTTATGCTGGTGTTTATGTGGATGTTGATGTCCTTCTTTGGAAGTGTGCCTGTTTGTAGGTGTGCGTACGTATGTGCGCTTTGTGTCTGTATGTCTGTTGGTATTTATGTGTGCCAGCGTGTGTCTGTTTGTGCATGTGAGTTAAACACTTCGCTTGTGCTTCTCCTTTCCATTGGAAAAGATTTGTTGCCTCCAACAGCTTTCCCCATTTCCCGAACTCTATAACTTGGACACCTAAAGCTTCTCTTATTACGAATAGGGTTTTTTTTCGCGTACGTGTGTTTATGTAGTGAATGTGGCTATAATTCCTTTTTTCCTCTGTTGGCGTTTCCGTTTTTTTTGTCATATGCCATGGCCAAGAAGTGTTGAATGTGCTGATCAAGTAGGGTTCTCTTGTTTTATGTACATTGATTCAAATGTACTGTTTCTTTTTAAAAAGTGTCTAAAATGACATTTGCATCCAAATCTAGCCTTCGTCGTTATCTTTTTGCCCCGGTGTGCTTTTTTCTTCCTATATTCAGTCGTTTTAATTTAAAAACCTTTTCGAGTCATTCCTCGCTCTACTAAAGATGGAGGGCAGGAGTAAGGTGTGTGTGCGCGTGTGTTTGCGTTTTTGTGTGATTAATTGTGTATTTGTGTGTATGTATGTATGTGTGAGTGTGTGAGCGTCTGTGTGTTTCTCAGTGTAGGTTTTACAGCATATCCTTGTTGATAGACAGCGCGTGAAACCTGCTCGGAATATCTTACGAAATCGAAAGCGTAAAAAGGTTTGGGATTGTCTAAACCTATTTGAAATTGAAAAAAAATATAAAAGACATAAATTACATTTTAATTTAAATTGATTTTAGCGAAACTACTGCAATCAGACTACGATACACAAACAAAGTTGAGAAAGGGAACTTTTTGAAGCGTTTTAGCAGAGGTTTCTCACGCTGTCTACTTACACGATAAGATAACAGATTTCTTCAATAATTACATTGATTTCAATTCACTCCTTCACTGCTTAAAATGCTTTACTTTTCAATGAGTGAAACCCTTTCGTGTGTGTAGCACATAGCGGGTGTCAAGTGTTGGAGTTGGTTTTCCTCCATCGCTCATTTTTCTACACTCTCGACTTTAGAAGAGGAAAATGGTGGTGAAAGATATACAACACACACTATAATTGATTTGGAATACTTATGGGCGGAGAATATAAAACATTTCGTTACCACTGTTTTGCGTTTCATTTGTTTTGCCAGTTCATTTTCTACTTGTTTTGTTCGGTGCTGTTTGCTGCCGCACTGTCAGCTCCTTCCGCGCGCTACTCTGTTCCATTTTTGTTTTCCATTTGCACCTTTAACTTTACTTAAATATTTTCATATAGTTCTAGGTTTTTTTTCCTCTTCTTCTGCTTAGTTTCATTTCCCGCCCGCTGTCATTAACACCATTTGCAGCTTTGAAACCATTTCGATCAAAGTACCACTTGTTGTAAATTATCCTGTAGCAATTGTGTTTGTGCGCGCGTTCAGTGTAGGTGTATTTGGTGCGTAATATGAATAAGTTTTTTTCCGGTGCAATGCTTTGTTTCGTCTTCGTTTGTTTCCCACCTTCGTAACAGAATCTCTTGCACAGGCTCTAGGAACATCTTCCTTGCTTCCGCCGTAGTGCGAACGGGCGTTTGTAAGAAATTTAAACCTTTTTCGATTGCTCTTGAGCCTGCTGCGGTGGAGGCGGGTTCCTCATTGGGGCAGAGGACCGTCTCGTCGTTATCCTGAATCCTGTTACACTTCACATCTACGCTCCATGGCCGGCATTTATTTTGGTTGTTGTTTGTGCTAGAGATTTAAAGTACACCCTCTGCATCACGTTCTGTGTACTTAGCTTAAGTAAATTTTCAATAGTTATTATACTTTTCATTATGGGTTTTAACGATTCTGTTTGCTTGGTTCAGCAAGAGTATGCGTGTTTTTCTTTCTATAATAATTATCATTATTATTATATTTTCATCTTTATCACAATCAATCTTTCATATTGACTCGCTTCCTCCAACGTGGACTTATCCAACTAAAACGCTACAAGTCTTTGATTTGAATTCCTTTCCTGGCGAATCCACGCAGCCTGGACTCAATCGTTCTACACGCTGCTATAGACACATCGTTGATGAAGTGCATTTATTTATTTGTGGTTTTTTGTTTAAATTTTATTCAATTTTTATCATGGACCATTATTGCTCTCTAATATACACTGACGAGGAGAAAGAAAATTTACATCTCTTTGAGTGGTGTGAATTTGATTGTGTGCCGGCATACTGGCATATTGTATTGCACTTAGCTCAATACTGACACACACTCGAACCTGCAGCGTTGTTGCTCGGTCCAGTAGTTGTGATAGATCTTAACCTTACAAAATAAGGAACGATTGTATCCAAACGACCGGGGGGGGGGGGGGGGGGGTATAACATATGCGAGAATGAAAATATTTTCTTATTTTGGTAGATCGTGAAGGGGTCGTTTTTGATACATCATAAAACAATTACGCTCCGACGGAGTGCTTCATCCGTTCAGCTGCAATTTATTTCTTTAAAACTTATCTTCTCAGTTAATACTTGACCAAGGTCGGACAAATAGAAATTGGAAAATGTAAGTGTAACGTCCACTGAAAGATTCGCAGACGTTTTCAATAAGACTGCAGAAATTTAAACAGAAATTGTAAAAAAAAGTGGAAGACAATTTCTGCACCACTTACACAATTAATATCTATCAAAACAAAATGAATATCTCAATGCCAATTAAAGACAATACAGATATTTAGCAACATATTTTGTAGGAATACGGTTAGGGAGTTCCAATTTCACTCTCTAACTATTTATGTTAAACCAGTTAACATTGTCTAAATAAATTTTTGAAAAATATACAAAACACTTATAGGAAAGTCCTATTTAAAAGTATGTCCTTGGTCAAGCATTTTCTGAGTTGACAAGAGTTAATGTTAAAAATGCAACTGTACGGATACTCTACGTACTAGCTGTATAAGTCCAAAACAGTGCTTTCTAACCGAGGCTCTAAATAAACCCGGGTGCATTTTGGGCTCCGTATTTACGATACGTCGTACGTAGTGTGTGATACGTTCCTTCTCAATTTATTTAAAATTACTCCAGAATATTATTCACAACTCCACACAAAAACTGTAAGTCGCCTCACGAAAATGTATCCGAGCCCCACAGCTTTCGGCACCTCATCCACTTTGTCCCACTCCGATGGAATGCTCCATATTGTATTGTGTAATTAAGGTAGTAAGGTGTAAGCGCCTAAGTGTTTCACAACATCGAGTAGTACTTTTTTTTTCTTTGCAGGTGCATTTTGTGTCATCTTTCACTTTTGTATCTAATTGAACTTTGCACACTCTTCTTTACACCATGCTCACTTTCCGTTCACCGTAGTTCTCGTCGTCCTTAGTTTGCTCTACTTTTCACTTAACTCTGGCAACTCGTTAGCATCTTGCTACCGTACGTTAAGGATACATTTTTGCTTCTTTATCGTTTTAAGAACAAGGGTTACTACTTGCCGGAAAAGAGAATTTCAAAATTGATTTAACTACGAAGTCTATTGCCCCTCCAAAAAATGTACAGATTTTGTTATATTCTTTTAAATCCTAATTTAATTCTTTTTCAATTTGGGTTTTTAAATGATGTGAGTACGGCTTCCAATATGTTTGTGACACGAATTATACATACACGAATAGAGCAGGCGTCGTGGGTTCGTTTAGCTTTCACGGGTCCGAATGGGGTTGTTTCGTTGGTAAAGTATGCTGAGTGAATCGAATGTTCAGCCGATTAGTAGACGGGTTTGCCTTGGTACCAGATTCGGGAATTGGTTTTCGAATGGAAATCATCGTTATTGATTTTGAAAAGTCAACAAAAGGTTGTTGCTTTCGATCGGGGTTATCGCCGATGGCCTATGCATTGCTGATCTTCTGGTGTTTGCCTGTCATACTTTCCAGTGGAGTTCATTCTGTGAGCTGAAATGATGGTTTTTTACTGCTTTTGTATTTCAACTGCATGACTAAAACAAATTATTGTGATCTTGTTGGCGTATGTGGACATAAAAAGTAAAAACATGATAAAACGGTTAAGTATATAAGAAAGGTTTAAAAAGTGTGTTTCATTTACAAGGCAATTAAAATATGAAAGAAAACAAGAAGATTTTTCGAGGAGATTATGCGATGTGCTTTCCTATGTCCTGAGAAAGGGTGTAGAATATTAGCAAAGTACATATGCTTAGAGCAACAGAATAGAAAAACTATATCAGTTGTCAAACCAATTGACAGCCGTAAAAGTAAGGAGTTCCTCAGTTTCTCTTTTGCTGCTTATTGGATACTTATTTGTTGCTTCATAACCATAGATTAAACTTGATGCGCCTTTGTGGGTGTATCGGTATCAATCTGTCAATCGGTCGACTGCTGGCAGTCGTATGCACTTAAACACTACGGAAGGTAGACCACAATCACAGGCCAGCGCTCAAGGCTTCATAATCGGTGGCGCTTCTTGCGATCCCGTGGTAACTTATCATGATAATGACTACTTCGGTAACGTTCTGTTTCTGTGTTGGCTATTGTGATGTGAAATCTGTGTTTGTCCTCACCCTCCCCGGCACGGACCCTACACGGAACCGACAAAACGTTGGTTTCCGAAAGGTTGGCGTTTATTAGATTAATTGTTTTTTCTGAGTATGAGTAAAGAAAATATTTGTTGGCAGTATCAGTAGTACCCTCTGTTAGGAGTTTGGATGTCTGGTTCCTTTGGTGGATTCTGTACGTTTCTGTGGAACTGTTTCGTGGTGGTTTCCGGCCGTAGTTACCTACGCCGTACTCTTGTCTACCCGTTGTTGTAGATTCATTGTATCTTAGAAAACATTATACTCTTTAGTAACGCTGGGATTCAATAAATAAAGTTTAACTACTTACTACAAGTGACCAAACGTAAATATGGCAGAAAACCCAAACGGATCCGTCGTATGGCATGCGTCAGTGCACTGGTGTACTTAATCTACGCAAGGTAAACAATTTTAATCTAGGCCTATCCCGTCCCCGATGACCGAGGTTTCGAAGATTCATTCGGTTAAAGAAACAACACAGAAGCCTTATCTAGTCCTACTGGGCGGTTGATTTTGTTCTGATGAGATGTCATTTAGCCTACCTTATGTCTAGCGTATTTGGACTACGAATGAACCGGGTGGCTAGCCTGAAGAAAAGGTTCAGTAAATGTACTCTTTAACAGTGCCCGCCAGGGTTTCGGCCAGGGTTTCGACTTCCTAAACTGGTTGCAATCACGTAGTACTTGCACCCGGAGGATTGGTCATTCGTGTGCACCAAAAATACTTTTCATCTAGAGTTCGATACATCGGCTGTTTCGACGGTCTCATGCTTTCCAGCCACCTGTCTTTAATACTTAATATATCACTGCTCATCTGGCCTTTGGCAGGCACCATGCCGTACAGATGTTCATCATCTGCCCATCAACCGTCGGTTGCGTTTCTAAAAACCCCTGCTCGGATGGACTCCCTTTTTCCGACGCGTTAAATATACGACCTCATCCTTCTCCTCTCTCTTGCAACAGAGTAATGGCTAGAATCTTATACGCTGCTTAAATCCTATAGCTTACACATCTAAAAGATCCCGTTCATATGACAATGCGAACAGTTTCTGCTTAGTCACACTTGAATATTGCTTCAGTTATTCGATTTTTGTTTTGCCCTCTGGTGGGGGTTTGCCTGGTTTGAGTTCTTTGTGCGCTGAGTAGGTATCAGCGGTCTATATTGTAACCGTTTCGCTGTACTGAGTTGTCGGTGTTGAAATGATTGAAGCCGGCTTTCATTTCTGCCTTCGCCTCACACCTGCCCAGTGTAGTGGCTTTGGGTGAGACCGAGTTTGTATCGTACTTATATCTGAGCTATAACTACTGCTGCTGGAGCGGATGTGTGGTGATGGACATTCTCCGACACAGTTTCGAATAGTACACATATAAGAATATCTATAACTTGTTTTCTTTTTTTTCTTATCTTACTAGTTAGTTTTGCACACAACATTCGCACATGTAGTCTAAAAAACGATAATAATATATAACTAAATCAAAACTTAGTTACTTACTTCTGTTAGAACTTCGATAAATATGATTCGTTGGTTTGCTCATTTATAATCTACCCATCCATCAAACTGGTGTACTTCAACAAACGCATCTGCAATCTCATTCCCTTATCTGTACACTTCTGGTTCTCCTTACTGTGTGGCATAGTCAAATCTGATTGTGGAAATCTGGAGGCAAGAACTAAACCGAATGAGAAACAATCGTTAGTCATTAGTAGAAGTTGTTAGCGATACACACTTTCTGAGAACTACTTCAGTCAAAAATACTATGCTTATGCCTTGACAAACGTGCGAAACAAAAACCATCAGAGTTCGTGACCTCAACAAATATCTTCTTGGACTAAAAACATTTGTACAAGGTATTTCGGTAAATACACATCAAGTATCATCCGGTAATTCCTCTAAACCATTGTTCCTTCCATCCTGGAACCAACTCAATTAGCTAACACACTAACTTTTGCACCTGTCGAATATTGGGGCCTTAACGATAAGGTCCTTAGGTATCAACTTTAACGCCATGAGCAGAAGTGATCAGACAGATGCGTTACGATTGACGTTGAGTTGTAGTTTCGTCGGGTTTTCATTGACGAACAAGTGCGAGGCCTAACGACTTAGCTGAGTATCATCAAGCCAACTCGACATTTGGACTGTGAACCGGTAGCAGATGATGTACTACCCAACCATCTGCTGGTGTGTTACTGGGAAATTGATTTATCTGGTTTTGATAGTTGAAGTTCTGCATCTTTAAGCTGATTCGCTTCGTCAAACCATGTCAGAAGCGGTTTAGCGTAGTTCTTCCGGTGTGAATCAAATCAAGATATACAGAATAACTTAGTGTTCCAAAAACTATACGTATATGTTAAAGGAGATGTTTTTCTGTTTGTTGCACTCTGTGGGTCGTGCTGCTGAGGTACATTTCATTTGGCACAGTAAAATTGCTATTTATCTCCCATTTTGAGCTTCTGTTTATGGCTTGAACCGGTTGAGGAACTTGCTGCTGGAACTCATTGGTTTCGACTTGCATTCATACAGCTGTTGAATTTGCATGTTTCCTCACGCTGTCATTTACATTGAACTATGTACGCTACGAAATCCGTTTGAATAAGGTTTTTTGATGATTCATCTGATAAATTAAGATGTTCCAAACTGATCTTTAAACTATCCTGTCGTCAAAAATAAAATCTGTTTCTAGCCTTCGGCTACTACCACCTCTGCTCATAGCTTGACCCCTAGGAATAATGTTGTGTTTCTTACCGCCATAATACTTCCCCTCTCATTTCCTTCTACCGGTTACCGTTTTACTTTTCCCTTCCTTCCTTACCGCGTTAAAAACATCCCCTTTTTTGAACTGAGCGTTCCTTGTTCGTTGTTTTATCCCGATTAAAATGTATTCACATTCCAGCCGTCGACTGTAGGAATCTTTCATTCGTTTTTCGTGTATCAAAATACAATTGTATATTGCCTTAAAATGTAGTAGTGCGTTGGCGAGATAAAACGAATGGCGCGATTTTAAAATAATACAGTTTCAGTTCAGTTGCCGGCGCCATTGTCGGCAGTATTTTAAGCCAAATTACCTATTTTGTTCATTATGGTTTTTGTTTGTTTTGTTTTGTTTCAGTATTTGTTTTCTGTTACTCTAATGGATTTGCTTCTCCGTTTTTTAAAAAAAACCTCGGTCTTGGTTCAAGTGTATATAAATATATCATATATATAAAAGTAACTTAAAACCTGTTTTCGATTCTGAGTGTATGCTGTATATACCTTTCTTCCGTTTAAACGTTTGCTGTCTAGTTAATTTTCTATCTTTCCTTTTCCGGTTTTGGTGGCATTTGCATCGGTTGATTGATTTGGTGTGTTGTTGGACTGTTTTCCCTCACTCGTGTTGGTTGGGACTGACAGGAAAACGAATGGCTTCTCTTCGGAAACTATTGAAATCTCTTCGTGCCAACTCGTTCGCTTCCTACGTGTATGCTTTTATCTTTCAGTCTCTACCTTTGTTGATCGAACCTTTAGCTCTTATCCCGAACGCAGTCGTCAATCGTTAACGACCGTTCACAATAGACGACTTCGTTCAGAATAAGACCTTCCTTCCTTTCGAGTTAATAACACCCGCTTGCAATCTGTTTGTTATTTTCGTCACATGCCGTGCCTTTTCTACTTCTGCTCATCAATGCTTTCGGCATTTTAGGCTAGTTTTTCTTGCTGTGCTCTTCCCCTTTGCTCTTCCCTTGCGTTGAGATAGGTTGCATTTGTTGTGTTTAAGTTTTACTTTATATGTTACCTTGTTAAGGTAGTCAGTGTAAAATCACTATTGAATCTCTGTATTGATGTATAAGTATAAATAGCTTAAATCTTTTGAATATATAGAAAATAATCACATTCAGTTCGTTTCCGTCTTATCTTGTTCTACCCATTCTTCTTGCCTAGCGATAAGAGCATTGACAGCGTGCGTTATCCTCGAGTCCATCGCTAATTGCAGCTGCGTTAAAAATTATATGTTTTGTCCATCCGTCCTACCCGCCATTTTACGAGCCACTTGCCACAACAATGTCACACCCAGCAAGGGATGACGGTTAGGATTAGGCTCCTTGGAGGCTGGTGGCGATCGCACCGTAGCTTCTCGCTGGGTAAAGACGGAATGATTCCGGTTTTGGATGGGTGTGTGTTTAAGGGAATTTGTAGACTGGAGTTTCCCTCTAAATCAGTTCCAAGAAAGTCATAAATCATCCTATCGGCATTATCGTCAGGTCGGCAAATCACTATTCTATATGAACCTGAACCTATTCCTTCCTAGAAGCACACGTCCACCGACGCCTGATTGTTTGAATAAAAAGTACCGATCAAATTACTGATATTTTTCAAAAGAAAACGTTTTACTCAAGCGCCAGTGGACGCGCACAAATTCTTCCAAACTCTTCACCCTTTGGTAACTCCGGTGCACAGGATTCGTTGGCTGGCATATAGAATACGCTAGCTAGAGATTCCGAAATCATCTCCCCCTCTAGCTAACGTTGGTATCCAACGTTGCCCGTACACACCTGCCTTCTGCCACAGTTGGAACGGTAAATCACAGATATTTAAATTGTCAGCCCCTTTCTCGTTCGTCTGCTGCCTGCTGAATGTCACTACTTCCCGTTTGCTTATTGTTTTTCCATATACTTTGCCTAAGAGATCAGTTGACCACACCTGACCAGATGCACCTGACCGTCTGCTGTCACTGCTATCGGCTATTGTAAATAAAGTCCGCCTAACAAGTCACCCAAAACCAGATGGACACAAACACAGGGGTAGAAAGTAACCGATGCAAATGTCTATCTCTGGCAGTTCAAGTTGCGTTACCGATCGTATAGCGCAGCAGCAGTAGTAGGATCTGACAACTGTTCCTTGCATTGTTTCAAACCATGCCAACAAACGGAAACAAAATACTAACTTCCCGCCTCCTGCTGTCCTCTTGTCTTTGAGCATCCCTAACCTATTTGTCGGCCTCCCGATTACATCTCGCGCTAGCTAATTGCGAGAGTTCCCGGCCGAAACCTAACGCTCTGTTTCGACAATCCTTTTCTTCCTTGGTTTTTTTTTGTTTTGCTTGAGGTAAAATTGTTCCACATAAATCACGTACAGCACATCGATTTGTGTTGGCCCTGGTGGCGCCTAGTCTGTCTGTGTGTGTAGGTGCTTAGTTTTCGGTGTCCTTGTGTGTGTGTTGTTTTTTTTTATTAACAACGACAATAATAGGCGAACGCCTGTTTTTAGCAATACATATGTGTTAAGAAGATCGAAACAGAACCGTCCGACAGGTTTGTAGAAGAGGTATCGAACTGTTCCATCTCAGGAGCAATGCCTCCTACAGTGGGTTCTAGTTCAAGTCTTTGCATATATCTATGTATATATGGTAGCTGCAACCTGTTGCGCCACCCATCCTATGAAGTCACTTATAACCTAACTTTTCTAGTTCGCGACCGCCATCTAAATAGGCTTTTTATGTGTGGTTTGTGTGTTTGGGGAAGTTATTTACGTTCTGACGTTAACTCCAGCGCCAGCTGTAGGTGGTACTTAGTGCTACTATAGGTATCGGCTATGAGTGGCTTCTATTTGCAGAGTGTGTGTGTTTTTTTTGTGGTTGTGGTACGGTTGTATGAATTGTGGTATTGCTTTACGTTGCTTGGACGAGAGGGAGTGGGACCGTGTGGGAAGGATCGCCCCTTCCCGGTTATCGTCGGTAGCACTGCAACTCCCGTTCTTTGTAGGTAGTAGTAGTAGTAGTAGTAGTAGTAGTGGTAGTCTGACCCGGCTCACTTCCGACAGAGGACCGACATGCGTGGGCGCCTCCGTCGGCCCTCCTCTCAAGGCCGCGGCGACAGCTGGTGGACGTGCGTGGTCAGATGCTTGGAGAGGTAGTCGGCCCGGGCGAAGCACTTGCCGCAGGCCTCGCAGTGGTACGGCCGCTCGCCGGTGTGGATGCGCAGGTGGCGCGTCAGGTCCGACTTGCCGCCGAACGCGCGCCCACAGAACAGGCACACGAACGGCCGCTCGCCGGTGTGCTTGCGGACGTGCAGCTTGAGGTTCTCCTTCGAGCGTACGCACTTGCCACAGAAGGGGCAGGCGAAGCGCCGGTCGCGCTGCTTTTCCGCAGCATCGACGCGCAGGAAGTTCAGTATGGACGCCTCCTGTGGATCGAGCCCGAGGAGTCGATGGTGCGGGATCGTCTCGGCGTTGATGAGGCTGCTGAGCGTATGGCTGAGCGAACCGGGTGCACTGTTGGCGTTGGCGTGCGCCACGGCGGCCACGGCGGCTGCGGCTGCTGACGAGGCGGCTGAAGAGGCGGCACTCGTTGACGGGGCGTGGCAGTGCTGCAGCAGACCTCCACCACTCGACTCCGCCTCCATCGAGCGCACGGCGGCTGACGCGTGAGCGGCGGCTACGGCAGCCGACGCTGTCTGATAGCGCTCTAGCTGAGTCTCCCCACCTGTCACGTCCATCGAAGATTGTACCAAGCGGAGGCTGCTGCTGCTGCTACTGCTAGTAGCTGTTTGGCAGCTGCCACTTCCATTGACAGCCGTTGGGTCGCTACCGTACAGTCCATTGCTGTGGCAGTCGTTGGCCTTGCCCGCATTGCAGCTGCCGGTGCTGCTGCTGTTGCTGCTTCCGCTGCTACTGCTGATGTTCGGCTGCGACTCCTCGATAGCGGCCGACGAAGGTGCGCACTCAACATTGGTGTGGTGCGGCACCGTACCGCCCAACACGGGTGACGTTTGCTTCCGTGCCGAGTCCGAAACCGTATCGTCCTGCTCGTCGCTGTACGCCTTGTGGTCCAGGTCGCCCACAACCAGACCGCTGCTGCTGGTAGCCTCGCCAGCACCCTCGTTGGTGCTGGACACGGCCGGCTCGCTGTCGACCGAACCGGGTCCGGCCGGAACACCGGTCTTCTTGCCGTGCAGCCGCTCGAGCGCGTGATTAAGCCGATGCTTCTTGAACGACTTCAGATAGCGAAACTGCATGCCGCACACGTCGCAGGTGAACAGCTTGTCGGCGGGCACGCGGCTCCGACCGCCCGGCTCGGACCGATGGTGCTTCGTCAGCACCGTCCGGTAGCGGCAGCAGGCGTACCGGCTCTTCTGTCCGCAAAGCCCGCACAGGTACGGCTTGTCGTCGTGAATGGTCAGATGCGGATGCTGCAGGGCGGCATGCTGCTCGAGCAGCCAGGCGGACGGGAAGTTGGCCATGCAGATGTGGCACTTGGTGTCGCCGGTCGCCACCACCGTCGCGGTAGCGGTCGTCGTGGTGGTCGTCGTCGCCGTCGGCGAGCGTCTACCTTCGCCGCAGTGCACGTCACGAAACAGCGCCAGCTGTGACTCGGGGTCACAGAACGCCGACGACGAAGCTGAAGGTGAGCAGGACGTGGAGGCCATCGGGAAAGTGGTGCCGACGGTGTGTGCGGTGTGTGGTTTGCGCAGCAGCATCTCCTCACCCTCGTCGAGGGAGAATCCCTCCTTCATCAGCCCATCGCGCACACGGATCGTGTTCGACACCTTCGTAGTCGACGTACTGGTCGACGTGCTGGTCGACTTGCCTGCTCCGTCGACATCGAACGGACTACCCAGCGCTGTTGGTGCGCTTCCAACGGTGGCAGTGGCAGACGCTCCAGCAGCGTGCAGATTCAGCGGCTCCTTGTACTCGTCCAGCAGCGGCAGAAAATCGACACCGGGCTGGGATGCGCTAGGGGAGCCGACACCGGCACCGAACAGCAGACTGCGGTAGCGAAGCGCCTCCTCTGCAAGCGCCGACTGGTGATGCAGCAGCGAGAGAAGCCGTTGCGGATCGGTGTCGAAGAGTCCGAGCCCGAGGGGTGCGAAAGGAAACACGAACGGGATTGCACCGACGGCGGCTCCCGGGAACCCTATGATACCGGCTGGTGGCGCCGATTTCATGCCCGACCTCGGATATCCACCCTGGCCGACGAGAAAGCGTCCATGTTTCTGCAGGAAAAAGTGAGAGGCATGTAAAAAGCGAAAGGAAAGAGAGAAATACAGTGTCATTATTATCCTTCACATAAACCACTACTATATAAAACAATACACTTATGACAACAGTAAACTAGAGTCGACATAAAGTTGCTCCACATCACCAATCGGCACCGCCACCACTCTGTCATCGTCAAAAGGAAGTGAAAAACCTGCCCGAAAGCCTTAGTTTTATTCTCAATTTATTTTTCTTGTTTGTTTTTAGTTATTTTTTCCATCTTTCATTTCTGGTTTTTATTTTTTCCTCCCCTTGCTCTCTATTTCACTTTCTCCTTAGTTAATTATTGATTCGCTTCTTTTGCGGTACAGTGCGCCTACCTCCTGACTTTTCCTTTGCCTTCATCTTTTTGCATTTTTTCCTTTTTTGCCGTTCGATTTCCATCTTTCGGCGTTGATTTCACCTTTTCTTGATTTTTCTTCCCTTTCGAACAACACTTCTTCAACTCTTCTTTGCTCCGGTTTTACTGTTTAGTGAGTGTTTTTTTCCCCCATGTTTTTTTTGTTTGAACATTCTCAATGAAATGTTCAAATTGCCATTCCATTACCTTGCTTTACAACCGCCTCAAGGCGCCCAAGGAGCATGTCTTTACTTCAGTGTTTCTCTTGTGCTGATGTCTGTGTGTGTGTTGGTGTTTTTTTGTCTCTCTACGGGATTGCAAAAGGGAAAATCGCTTATCAACTTTGTTTTTGCTTAATGTGTGCTTGTTTCGCCAGCAAGACTCTCCATTACCGACTTTCCATTTCGACTTCTGACTTCTGACATCAGCAGACTAATTGATTCATTCGCGGCGAGAGTAGAATACTTTGTATTCCGGGTTGAGATAAAAAGCCTTCCTTCCTCTATCTTTGTTTTTAATTCATTTACTTATAATTCCCTCTCATGCACGGCGTGTGTCATCCTTTTTGTTTGGTTGGTTTGATGCACCAACAAACCTTATTGATCAATGTATGTTCGCCTTAGGGAGTCGCCTTTATATGACGTCCTTAGTAGTTTTCCATGTTTGTGTGCCTTCCCTTCTTTCCTCCTCGTCGCAAGTACGTACGCTTCTCTATCCCACTGTTTTTTTTTTTGTTTATCTCGAATTGTATTTGTTTGTTTTACAGCTATGATATGCATTTTCAATTTGTTGCTCGCATTGATACTCTTCCCTTTATTTCATTATTTCATCTCACTGCATTTTTTGTTTTCATATCAAAACATCTCACAATCATATCAGACTCTCTTGTCCCACCCCTCCCCAGTTTTCCGCGTGCCGGAAGTTTCTCCCTCAACTACTAAACACTCTGTACCTTAGATTTCCTAATGTTAGTCGGGTGATAGTTGTTTTTTTCGGTATGTATATAGTATTTGTTTATGTTTTCCTTTTTTTTATGAATATGTGTTTGACTGCCCTTTGCTCTTGCGCTTCGACTTATTCGCGCTCTCTTACCGTTTCAGCCTGAATTGGAAGCAAAAAGTATTGTTTGTTGCGGGTTTCAACTGTGTTTATAATGTGTTTGTTTTTTTTTCTTCAAATATTTTTGCGAATTGCTTTCATCCCACAAATGTGCCAGGTTAGTTTAAATATCTTATTATTCTTTTCTCAATTAGCAATAGACAAAATAAACTAAATGAAGCCAAATGTGGTAACCAAAGCATAGCACCCTGCTAGTATCATCTTAGTATCTTCAATAGGGTGCGAATACGGTTGCGCCGTACCTAAACTACCAGCGCAGCCTTTTTATGAAATTTTAACCGATTTGCTTATAAGATTTGAGCGTCCGCATTGTAATAGGGTCAATATTTTCTTACACTTCCTTTCCTTCCTTCCGCGCATGCATCCGTTGCAGATCGTCAAAGATTCGCTTTAATTTTAGTGGTCTAGCTTTTTCTTGGGTTCTGGTTTTAATTAATTTTAGTGTTGCCATCTTAAAGCATTTTTTTTTGTTTTACTACAATCGAGTTAAATGTTTGTCTTGTTTTTTTTCCTCATCTCGATCAATTCTAAAGTTTTGTGAGTAATAAGTTTTATGTTATTCTGCTTTTCTCGCCTGCTCATTTTCAGGCCTTCTGCCTTCGGTTAACGATGTCCGCACATCCTTCATAGCGTATGCTTAAAGTGTTTTCTATTTTTATTTGTTTCCCTTTTTTTTCTATGTTGTTTCAGTAATTTCCGTTCCGTTCTGAAATCGGATACTTGGTCGATTTATGTGTGTGTGTGTGTTCGCTTGCTTTGATGGTCAGCACACGAGGGGAACTGCCAGGCGTTGTCTCCTTAGCGGTACCTTTTTTTCGGGGTTGGTGGGTAAGGGAAGAGAGGTTGGTTTTAGTAAGGCAGGGAATTTTGGAATTGATTGATTGATGTGTGAGTGAAGGGTACTCGTAATGGTTTCGATAAACAGGATTTTCGACTTCGCGGACGAAAGCGATAACGTGATTTTGTCCTTCGATAACTTATGTTTGTTTGCTGGTGTGTGTGTGTGTGTGTGTGTGTATGTGTGGCAGATGTCGGACTTGAGAAGCAAAAGCGAACCACAGGTACGTGTAACACCGGGGAAGAAGAGCCTTTACTACACAATCGCAGGATCATCTGCGATGACAGGTGTCAAATCTGAGATGACAGGTGTCTACTACGATGCAATCTGTTTTGAAGTTTGATCGGTTGTGGAGCCGAGCCTGTGTTGCACTTGTGCTTTCTAAGGTCTTATTCTCTTTCTCTCTCTCTCTACTTCTTTCTCTCTCCCTGTTTCTAGTGCAACTTGTGTCAGTAAAATTGTGGCTTGTGCCTGCTTATGTCTCCTTCGCTTCGCTTGAGGTTAATACAGTTTCCGTTTCTGGTACAGGTTTACTAATGATTCGGTTTTTGATGCGTGCACCACCACTAGCATCGCTTACTATCGACCCGTTCGCAAGGAGGCGTTGATGAAGGAAGAAGGACTAGAAGGAATTGGTTCGGTGTGTTACTATTATTTTGCCTCGTGTTTCGTCTGCTACCATTATAAAGGTAAAAAACGAGTTTGAAGGTTGTGTGGTTGTGAGTTCCTTCCGCAAGGGCATGGTTTTAACAGTTCAATAAAATAAAACATGCAACTACTCACGAGCCAACGAAAACTGTTTACGAACTTATTCGGGCTAGAGAAAAGCAAATGATGGTTTGTACAGGCTTCTTCCAAATCTTTTTCACTTTTGTAGCAACGTTTACATCAACCAATGCAAAGGATAGATCGATGCGAATGCAACATTACTCGATGATGTTGGCGTTACCGTTAAAAAATGCTCTTTCCTGTGTTCTGTCCTAACGCTATTTAATGTCCGTTATGTTTGATAACAATAAGCCGAATACGCATCTGTTCCCGGCTGGGAGTTGGCTGGGAAATGGAGAGTCGCTACAGTGGTTTTTCCCCTTGGATGCTTTACTAGCTTTTCGTTAATTTTCTCTGTTTTTTTTCTTCTCGCTACTCGCTATGCCTCATTGCTAAGTCGATATATAATTGATAGTTTTATCAGTATATTATTTATAAACATATGTATACATGTATACACATATAAATGACCATTTATACATGTATAAACATATATATATATTTTGATAAATAAATACACATGTATATATATTTTATTATGTATATATATATATATGTGTGTATATTTCTATATACGAATGTGTTTTATTTTTCGGAACAGGCACTACAGTGTGTGTTATGTGTATTCTTGTATGTGTAACTTGTTTGTGAGTGTGTATGTGTGAGTGAGTGTGTGTGTGTGTGTGTGTGTGTGGGAGTTTGATTGATGTTGATTAATGAATTTGTTTGTTTGTTGTTGAGTTGGTAATTATCCTAGCCCTAGTTTCATGTTTGTTCGAGCAGTTCAGCAACTGCTACAACGGTTTTCTCGCTCTCGTCGATTTGCCTTTTAAATTTCTTCAACTTTTTCGCGAAGGATCAACCGAAAACAGAAAATGTATGCTGTAGTAAGCGAACCGAAGCTGGCAGTCGAAGGCTACCCTTTCCTATCCGATCCGATTGCCCTTAAAAGTTGACATCTACGCGTTGATAATCCGAAAACCGAAATGCAATTGTATGCAGGTTTCAACCCAATCGGGGTTCGCAGGTAGGTGCTAGTTGTTTTCCGGTTTGTCGTTCATTTACAAATGTTATGCATCATTTGGTTTTGTATTCTGTTAAAGCTTGGCACTCAAATTATCTGATCTGACTTGTTATTGTTTGTTCGTTCTTGCTTTGCTGGCTGTGGCTTTCTGTCGTTCTAGGTCGGTCTGTGTGTGTGTTTGTGTGCGTGTGTGTGGTTGTGTGTGTGTGTGCGTGGATAAAGGTTGTCTGTTTCAGCTGCCGTGCGATGTACGCTCGAGGTCTTGCTCAGGTCTCAAACTGTGGCTGGGAGAGTTTCGCAGCTAAGAAAAACATGCTGAGGCTGAAGAAAAACATAAGACAGAGAAACGTAAAAATACACCTGTTTCAATGCCTGGAGCTTGTCAATCCTAGAAGTACACTATGTAATGAACATATTACTTGATCAGTGTGAAACGCGCACGTGCTTTCAAATCCTAAGATTAAATCAATTCTTTCCTATTCCACAGCAAGTACGGATTGTTCCGTGCAATGCTCCGTTTATGTTACAGCAGGATGGCATGTTTTAAGTACAAAGTAACTTGACAAAAGAAGGAAAAACCCAAGAAAAAATAAGTAATTACAATTGTCTGAAAAGAAATGATTCGAAACTTTGCAGTTTATTCGAGTAAATGATATGTCGTTGAAAAGTTTCAAAAATAAACATCAAACAAACAAATGGAAATAATGAAAGAAAGAAAAAAAGGGGATGAAAAGGCTGCAATGAAAGAAAAAATAAAGAAAACCAAAACCAATAAGGCGAAACAGAAAAGAAACCCACCTGTTTATTTTGCTCTATTTTGGCTGCTGCACTTAACTGATTATGCTGTGCCTGTATCCTTTTTGTTTCTTCACCTGACTTCCGCGAGGCTGCTCTGTGCTCGATGTTGGTTCGTGTGTGTGTGTGTTTTTTGCTTTGTTTCGTGGATATTTTTTCACAAGTTCACCGCGTTTTGACTGGTTGGTGTTTTAAGGGATAATTTATTTGCTTCTTCTTGTATTATCTTATCGTTTTTCATAAAGATACATTGTTTACTCACTGCTATGGTCGTTACGTTTGTGTCTGTGCTGTGGCAGCATACTCCTGCCCGCGCTTTGCACACACACACACTACTGTGAATAAGTTGCGCGGGGTTCGTTTTCTACTCAATTTTTTTTTAAAACCACTTTCAACTTAACATTTTTATATAAGTTCCCGTTTGCCTCCTGGTTTCTGTTCTGTTCTGCTTTCGCATAAGCCTTATCGCAAATTGTAGGTTGTTTTCCCCCCTCCCCCCCCAAATCATCGCTACCTCCCAAGGCGCAGTCAAGCTCCTCCACGCCACGCACTGTTTTGTTTTATTTTCTCTTAACTTAGTCCCACACGTTTATTCGCATTGTAATAGATTTCCATTTTCCGGCTCGCTCTCTCCCTCCCCCCGCACCCGCGACCACGTACGACAGAGCTCTGTTAGACAGGCAAACTGTTTGTTTTCTAACTCCTTTACGCTTCAATTTACAAATTTGCAATCCTTCCACATCGCAATGCAACCAATAGAAAGAAAAAGAGATGAGTTGCAGATGTAGCAACTCCCTGGTTTTGTGTTTCTTCGTGCTCGCGAGAAAAGAATCGTAAAAACCTCGAATAAATTCATAATTATATTCATTATAAGATTCACCAGTTCTATTGTTTTTTTTGTTAAGTTTGCTATTGTATGTATTTTCACCATTTGTCAACCTGTTTTGTGCGGCTTGTATATGTATATATATATTGTTTTTTANGTNTATATATATATATATATTATATAT
>KE525003.1:140551-170175 GCA_000441895.2 Anopheles sinensis
ACGAAGTTCGTGTATTGGTTGTTTGTTTTTTTGTTTTCTTCATCAAATGTGTTTTTTTTGTTTGTTTTACTGAACGCCTTTCGCCCGTGGTTTTTACGCTTCGGTAATAATTTAGAATTTTAAAGCCTAAAAAACTTGTTCTTAATGAGTTCATAACATATCCTAAAAATTGGTTTCAAAAGAAATTTTGTATAAAAAAAAAACATAACTGATCACATGCGTCGCGTTTTGAGATCCAATGGGTTTCACATTTTGTATAAGTTTAGAGTAAATTTTGTATAAAATTTTGTACAAATTTTGCGTTTTTCCTAATATCAATAAGCCAAACGTAACGAGATGGGGCTAAAAAGGTGAGTTCCGTTCGTTTTTTGTTTTCTTATCAAATCTTTTTTCCTTCCCGCAGAACCGCGCTTTTGTCTTGTCTTTTTTTATAGTTCTACACATGCTCTGCTTATCTGGCGTAACCGAACATCGTCCGGGTTGCTTTTCAGCAGGCAGGATGGATCCATCCCCGGAACCGTAAACCTTCGCTCGGGCAAACTCATTTGTGTTTTCTTCGCGTTTTCTATGAGTAGATTTTCCACCTTTTTTTTGTTTTACATTTGCTCTTCCGATTCCAAATCACAGCCAATAGTTTCCGAAACGAGTTTGTTGTTGCTTTCTTTTTTTCTTTTTGTCAACACGTGTGCGTGCTTGTGCGTGCCTTCCTACAAATGGCTTGCCGAAGCGGGGTGTTGCCTGCCCGCTTAAATTCCTTGCCAGAGACCGACCGTGTAGCGTTCCGTTTGCGTAAAATTAATTTGCCTAACGATAGGAAAGCACAAAACGTAAATTTTGTTTTATCCCCCTCCTTCCTAAAAGTAAATTTTGTCTCCTCGTTTTTTTTTTAGCCTAACGTGAAAAAAATTTAGATGTCACGAAAAATTTGAACTACAATCATCACAAAAGGTTTGCCAAATCGGTGTAATTTTTCAAGCTTCCGTCTTTCTTTACACTAAACCGCTACGCAATTCGAAACTAAAATGAAGTAAAAGGGAAAGTAAAAGGGCTTACAGCTTAACGTTTAGATGAGGAATAAAAACAGGGAAACGTTTAAGAAGAAAAAACGAAAACCGAAACATTTTCCCGACCGCATTCGGACACACACACTTTACGCGCGCGGGTAAAACTTCTCTTAAAACTTTTCCGAGCCCAAAGAAAAACCGATAACCTTACGGCGGATCGGCGAACTGGATCGGCGAAGGAACATGTAATGGAAATGGGTTGAACGGCCGGTTTCCGTTTCTATTGTGTGGCTCTTAGGCTGGGACAGAATGGAGCAAAGCAATCGACTACTACTACCCTAACAGGAACCACCGAAATTAATTTGCAACTGAAACGTTAAGCGCGGTAACATGGAACTAATCGCAATTAAAATCAATCTATTCGTATTGGATAAGATCACAGATGTCTTTTAAAACGTGGTAACAAAGTGACAAAAAATGTTCAAGGCTGAATTGGAAAAACAGAATGGAGGTCCTTGCGGAGCGCATTCCGCACAGTGGTTAGTTATTGCGCAACAGTGGCTTTGTCTGTTCGATTGTTTGCTTTTGTAGTTATGTTTTTCTTTTATCGTTTCATTCGTCCCAGCACTCGCTTGTCTCGAGGTGACACACTGCTCCTTTTCCGCCTGGTTATCGTTTTTCAATGGCTGCCCCCCTTACCCCCTCCTTACCCTTACTTTCAACTGTCCCTATTCGATTGCTGTTATTGTATGGGGATCGCCAACATTCCCACCATTTTTCTCTTTCCTACAACCCTTCGAAACGAACTTTACCGCAACAAAACTCATTTAAATTGCACAACAATGCAAATGTTTTGTTGCTTTCCGCTCAGTTCCGCTCAGCATTCCGGTATGCACCGGTTTCGTGTGAGAAAAGTGTGTGTGTGTGTGTGTGTGGGTACATGACTTAATAAGAGAAAAGAAAGAAATAAACTAAATCTTACAATCCACCCTCGCCGGTTTCGCCAGGGGCCGACTGTGTTCGACGCTTGGTTCAACCGCAGTGTCGACCGTTATATATAAATGTTTATATATATATATAGTTATATGTACAATCAAATTAAACCCTACGCTAAACGGCTTTGTCACCAGCATCAACAAATAGTTCCCATTTTGTTTTCGGAAAATCCGCACGAGGAGTGTATGTTTGCAGGCCTTTCCCGTCCCTTCCAATCCATGCATCTCTCGGCGCGATTTCACTGTTCGAACTACGATTGCCGCTTGTGGTACACACCGCGTGTACAGCCTCTCAGCCTGTGCCTGTGGGACATCATCTGCCTTAATCGCTAGTAGTTAATAGTTGTAGTAAGTGTACACGCTGTGTTTGTGTAGGTGTGTGTATGTGTGAGTGTGTGTTTTCGTGTGAGGAGATGTTTAGTGTATCGGGAGCGAAGGAGGCTTCTGTTTTTCTTCTTTTTTTTGTTGTTGATAATCTTACGGTAAGGTTTACTAGCTTCTGTAAGCTTCCTCGTACTCTCTCTCTCTCTCTTTCTCTCTATTTCTCGTAACCGTCCACGTCAAACATTCCGTCGGGTGAACGGTGAGACGACTCGCGAGGCGACGACCACAATTGGAACGGCCCCTCCCTCCCCCGCAGTGTCCCTTGGTGTACGTGTGTGTCTGTGCGTCTGCTGCCTTTTCTCGCCCTGTCACAGCCTTTAGTGGGTTTGTAGTTTTTTTTTTTTTCTCTTGTGTGTCGAGGAAGCCGATGGCCCTACGTGAAACCGAAGAGGTTGTCGTTCCTCGGATACAGCGGCTTCTTCCGCTTCCCTCGATTCGGTTCCGGTTGGTCCGCTAACGGTGGTAACAGCTGGCGCTCCAGCTGATGCTGCTGCTGTTGAAGCTGTTGCTGCTGCTGCTGCTGCTGCTGTTGTTGTTGCTGCTGCTGAAGGTGCAACTGTTGATCATGTGTCATCCCGTGCAGCAGCAGCGGATAGTGATCGTTGTGATGGTAATGCTGCTGGTTCGTCGTAGCAATATGCTGCTGCTGCTGCTGCTGCTGCAGTAGTGGATGTGAATGCTGCAGCAGCACCTGACGGGGCAGCAGTGTCTGCTGCGTTTGCTGGGTCTGTTGCTGTTGCTGCTGCTGCTGCAGATTGTACAGGAGGAGAAAGTTCAGCAGATGCAGGTCGTCGCACTATTGCGGCGAGTCGTCTTTTCCGTCGATCGGCGGCGGGGAGGACATGAACTTGCGCGCGTACTTCGGGTAGTGCGTCTTCTCGTGCGCCTTCAGGATGGTCGAGCGGGAGAAGGTCTTGCCGCACATACCGCACCGAAACGGTCGCTCACCTGAATGGGGTGGAGGAGAACGGAGGAAGGGAGGCATGAGATCGGGTGCAATTAATTTGACGATGAGCTGCCGTGGTGGATGCTTCAAAGTCTTCAGTGTTCAGTGTTCATGTCACTCGTCGCAGAGAACCGCGATAGATTGAGGTCAGGGCAATCAGCTCGTTTTAAAATGGAACGATTGGAACTCACGCTGACTGTGAGGTGCCACTGAGTTAGGGTGAGTGAGTGAGTCAGCTCTTCGCAATGAGTTGATTTGGTTCAATTTACTGAGATGATTTGTCATAACTCATCTCTTATTTAACTCAGTCAGAATTTTTTAACTCACCCAGAATAATTTGGTTCACAAGGAACTGGTTGACTCACGTAGAATGATATAGCTCACTTACAATGATTTGGCTCACTTAAGCAGACCCGAAACAGGACAACATATGATTTGGGCGTACATTTTGACAAATGGGCTACTAAGCTGAACTAAATCGTTTTGAGTAAGCAACATTATTTTGAGTAAGTTAATTCATTCTGAGTGAGCCAAATCATTCCAAGAAAGCTCAATCATCCTGAGTGAGTCATATTATTCTGACCAGGCTCAATCAGAGTGAGCTAATACATTCTGAGTGAGCTAAATTATTCTGAGTCAGCTAAATCATACAGAATGAGTCTATCTATTCTCAGTGAGCTGAATCATTCTGAGTGAGCCAAATCTTTCTAAGGGAGCCAAAACATTCTGAGAGGGTTGAATCATTGTGAGTGAGTGAAAGAATTAACTCTCCATTTCAACTCACTTACTCTGGAATTAACTCTCGTTATTCTCATTAATTAAGGGATGAATAATGACTCCGCTCTGTGTATAGAAACTCCTTTTCTCGCGGTTTTATAATTATTTTGTGGAGCTTTCGGTTTATCAAATGCTTTGAGAACGATTGTCATGCATTTTTTTTCAAATACACTGGTAATTTGTAGTGAGGAGAATATCGATTCAGTAGAGTGAGTCAGTACATAGTGAGTGAGTTGGAACAGAGGAACTCACACTCTTGAGTGAGTCTAGTTAAATCACAAAGATCCGAAGTAAATCATCTTGGTGCATTGAATTGATTCACTCTTCACTCCTAAAGAAGAATCAACTCACTCACTCTGGCCAAGTTTGCACATCCCTAGTTATTTGTAAGCTTCCGCTATAAACCTAAAGCTGTTTAAAGAGGGAGTTGGGTAGCAGATTCGAACCGACGACAGAGTCAAGCGATACGACTCTACCGCCTAGGCTACGACTTGCTCCTCGGTGTTGGTGGTTGTTTCGTTATTTTATCGTGCGGGTGTTACGGTCTGCTTCGAGAAGGGGTGTTGTTTTACGTACCTGTGTGCACCCGACAGTGGTCCTTCATGTGGTGCCGGAGTTTGAAGGCTTTGCCACAGTACTCGCACTTGAACGGTCGGTCACCCGTGTGCACCGGCAGGTGCGTGATGAGCGACGTCACGTCCGGGAAACTCTTGCCACAGAACTTGCACAGCACCACGTTGTTGCCCTGGTCCGGTGCGCCGCCTCCACCGAGTGGGCTGCCGCTGAGCGCGGCCGCCGCCGCCGCCGCCTGGCCCATCCCGAGCCCGCCGATCGGCTGCGCCGCCAGCACCGCCGCCAGCTCCAGCTCGGACATGCCGTCCGCCTGCTCGGCAAGCATCTGCTCGAGCGTGATAGTGTGTGGCCCGCTGCCACGGTGGTGGCCATAGTGCGGCGACGGCAGCTGCGACGGCGACGGCGACTGGGCCTGTTGGGCCGCCAGCGCCACCTGCGTCAGCTCGTGGTGGAGTGCCAGGTGGCTCGGGTGGATGAGGTGCGTCACCTCGCGGTACTTGAGCGACTCGAGCGAGTGTGTGAGGATGTGCCGCGTCAGCTTATTCTGGTGGTGGAACGTGGCATTGCAGTAGATGCAGTTGAGGATCGGCAATCCTGACCCTCCGCTTCCCTCCCGCTGCTGCTGCTGCTGCTGCTGAGGTTGCTGCTGCTGCTGCTGCTGCTGATGGTGGTGATGGTGGTGCGTCGCATGGTGTCGGTGGTGTTCACCCAGCAAACCCGGTGGACCGGCGGCGCTGCCGCTCGCCACCCCACCAACACCACCACCACCACCACCACCTCCACTGCCACCCGCACTACCACCACTACCATCGGAGGGAGCTGCACCTCTACCAGCAACACCGCCACTATCACCGCCAGCACCTTCACTGCTACCACCGCCGCTACCGACCGCATTTCCACCCCCGCTACCCACACTAGCGGCGGACCCGCGTCCACCACCACCACCCACACCCGGCTCCCCGGGCGCCACATCTCTGCTGCACAGCCCCAGGATACTACCACCACCACTGGCACCACCACCACCACTACTACCACCACTAGCACTTCCACTTGCCCCGCCGGCCGCGCCGCTACCGCCACTGGCGGCACTCAAACCGCTCCCGGTGCTCCCGACACCGACACCACCAATACCACCAACGCTTCCGCCGCCGTGCAGCATTTCCAACGCTTCCTGTAAGGGAAGAACCAAACAAAAATCGGGAAAGTCAACTTCTTTTTCGGGTGTTTCTGGGGTTTGTTTGTTTGTTTGTTTGTTTTATTTTCATGTTCGTTGTTGGGTTCGGAGTGTGAGAGTGTATATTGCGCGATGTGTTGTGTTCGTCAATAGCATTTTCCTACTAAGAAGAGCGCGTTAACATCCTTACATCACAAATGGGAAAGGGGTGGGCGAGGAGGAGAAGGAGGAGTAGGGGAAGGTTCTAGCGAAAGATGTATATGGGTGTACAACATGCTGCTTTGCTTGTCTTGCTACTTTGTTTCGTTATCTCTCATTTCCTGTTAAAGTACGACAGACTACTCTACATGGCATTTTTATTTAGTCCTTTTGGGGAAAACAACATTCCGTTGGCATGGCATCTGGCAGGAAGAGCTGAGGGGGTGAAGGGAGAGGGGAGTGGGGGGGGGGGTATGAAACGTTATGGTGATGAGGTCGAAACACGGGGAAAAACTCGAACCAGAACGAAAGAGCAGGTGAACGATAGAATTAGAAAGGAAGAGAAAAACAAGCAACAGAAAATGCAGAAAGTTCGAAACTCAAAGAGGAAAAAGTACTCTAGGCAAAACCCCGGAAAAGTCCCACGAAAAGCCTGCTAAGGTTATGATTATCGAAATTTTCCGAACTAGTTCCGAAAGTCGAACATGGGTAACAAAATGAAAAGGGAGAGGTGGCAACGCAACGGAAGAAAAGCGAACCGTGGAAGATGCGAACAGATGAGATGATGACCGAACGTGCACACTCACACCCGCTCAGGCTAGGTGCCGTTGTGTTTGTGTGTTTAACGTGTGTTTGCTTGTACGTGCAGGTTGTAGGCGCAAGGCGAGCTGCAGAGAATAATTTTGGTGATGCGATCAGGGCTCGGAGGGTGGAAGAGAAATAACTAAGAGGTGTCTCCCAATATCCCTATTGCAATCAACAAGTATAGGTTGTACGCGTGGTGATCTTCCTTCACTAATAAATACACCTTTCCACAGAGAAGCACACGAAAGTTCTAGCGTAAGTCCTCTTAGACCTCTTTAAGCCAAACACTGTTGGACACGATCGTTTCCTACTTCTCATAGCACATGAACAAATTTTAAACAGCGAGAGAACAGGTCCAACCAAGTGCGCACCCCACAAATGAGAATCTTCACAAAATTTCTCTTTATTTGTGGGGTTTCCATGTAGACATAGTTCCACTACATCAAACAGTTGCGAATGGATTCTAGAGATCGGACCAACTTTCTTGAGCAGATTATGAACAACGGATCCACCCCGACCGTCGATATCGAATGTTGAGCGCGATTGGAGGATTTCTTGCAAAGGACACCACGGTGGAAAGGTGAAAGACTAAACAAACGCAAAATGGTATACAGACTAAGCACTGCGGGAGTGTTTGTGTGCGTGTGTATGTATGTAAATGGATTTCACGTGACATGAGGTAAAGTGCAACGCACAGCTTAACGTTTGGGGACAGGATTCTCCCTCCTGCTAGCAAAAAAAAAACAAACATCACACATTATTCGAAAACCAATTCGTCGTACGAGTCAAGCAGTTTGAAAGCTGAACACTTCGGACGATACAGATGGTTTGTATTTGTAGATGAAAGGAAACAATATGAAACAAGCTAGAAGGTACCAAATCAAACGTATAACATGAGCAAATATGACGGTAGGCGAAATAGTGTTCCCGAAATCCCTGACCCTTGGAGCGCAAGTGGACAGTAGAAGATGATAACCCAGCGAATCAAGCGAGGAGAGAAAGTCCGTCCTGGAGGAAAACCTGGTGCTCTAAGGTGGATGGCCAAAGAAGAGGAGGATGGGTAGAAGGGCGAGGGAGGTGATGAAAGGGAGTGTCAGAGAGACGCAATTTTCAGTACAGTGTGTGTTATGTTGCTTCCATTTCTCGTTCTACTTTCTATGTTCATTAAAACGGGGCTTGTTTGTTTATACTGGCGGAAGATTACGTTTACTAGTTTTTGTTTTTGTTTCGGTTGCTTTGGATTGCTGTGAGTTGGATAGTATTTTGGTGTTTGGATTTGTTTTTCTTTTTTTTTATTTTGCTTTAAACATATTGACAAGAAGTTGAAATTCGATTTTTGTCTGGTTGATTTGTTTTTCTTTGCTTGGTTTTTTTGTTTGTTTTTGCTGCGGTTGCTTTTGATTTTGTTTTTCCTTTTTCGTTTGGTTGCATTTGGTTTGCATTTTATTTTCTGTGGTTTCTTATTGCAAGCATAAGTTTCACCATTTTGCATGTGTGCCACCCAGGTGCTGGATGGGGGCTTCGAAGCGTCTGCTTCGCAGTCGGAGTTTTACGCTCGAGCTGTTCGAACATGTTAGCCGATGGGGGGGGAGGTGGGGAGAGAGCGAAGAAGCGTCAGCGTTCGGCGTCGGTATCGGCGTCGAGGGCGAGGCCTATCGATTTGACAGATTTTGACAGCTGTGTTTACCGATTGTTTATAGCACATTTACTATGCTTGTTTGATTTGTTTCGTTGTTACTTCTTCTGTTACTGGTGTAACGATGAAGACCGATTAGTGACCAATTAGGATTAGTTTGTAACTGTGTGTTGACACTTCGAGCGCACGGAAACAGAAAAGAAAAAAAAGACAATCACACTGCGAAACACGCACCATGGTGGTGGTGGTGTGGCGGTTATGGTTTTTTTTTCTTTTCCTTTCACAATTCAGCACCTTTCGCCTACTCCGTGAAAAAAAAACCGGTGTGTTGATTTGAGAAATGACAGAGAGTCGTTGTAGCTTCCGAATCGCGCGATACTTTCTGTTTTTTTTTTCAGTGTTTCGACAATGTTTTTATTATCAATTTTTATTTTATTTGGTTGTTGTTGTAACAAATGTAAATTCAAATTTGCAAAACGAAAGAAAAATCCAACATTGTTTAGAACAACGTAATGGATATCGAATTGGATATATAGACAGAATAGTTTGGATTTTGAAACACACGAGATCAAATGGAAAACAAAGACGAACGGAAACGAAAATCCATTGCTCTAAGAAACATCGTGAGAGCTTTTATTGCTATCGAAACTAAAATATATTGAATTTTCTATGTCTATACATGATTTTGAGAGAGAAAAAAAACAAACCCAAAATAAGCAATGAAAAAAGAGAATTGACAAAAGAAAACGCGTACAAGAAACAACAGTCAAAGTGGCAAATGATAACGGTTGAATGAAAATTAAATTACGAATTTTGACGGAAGAAAAAACGTACATATTGAAATATGTAGCATGAACTTACTATACATTGATATTTATTTGAAAAGAATTTGGTAGGGAAGTGTGTTTTCGAAAGCCAATGCCATATACAGAAATGAAAAGTAATTGTACGAGAAGAAAGAAAACAAAATTTATTCAATAATAGACATATGCAAAGAAACACTAATACTAGAGCACGTGTATAAAAAATTTTGGTTTGAATTTTTGCAATGTTTTTGAGCTTGAAAGTTCTTAGTTTGGTTTTTTTTAGTTCATTTGACGTCCAAAACAGTTTGAGTCGATTATGTATAAATATAGAATAAATATATTTAGCACAACCATGTTCAAAAAACGTAGATCAACTTCTTGACAATTAATCATAGTAACTGAAAACGCAGGAAAATAAATAAGAAAAAGGAAAAAAGTGAAAAGAATATTGACGTAAAAACACACGGAAAGTACTTAGTCCAGGTGAGGGTTTTTGATTTTTCAATGTGTTTGAGAGAGCACGAGACAGAGCGACACCAAATAAAACTACAACAATGCATACAACAACAAAAAAAGAAAAACAACCGAACGAAAGAAGAAATCAACACACATCGAGAACAGGAAATGGCACCGTGACGAGAAAGTAAGGAACAACGTGGAACGGTGTAAGACGGTTGGAAGCTATTAAAAAACCATATCAAGCAAAAGTAGAAAGAATAGAAAAGGTGCCTTCGAACTGTGCCCCGCTTGTTGGCAAAAAAACAGTTCGAAAGCGATAAAGGTGATAATGATGGTGGGAAAGGGGTGGAGGGGAACGGAAGGGAGGGATAGAGGAAGGCGACAAAAAGCAAACAAAATGACAAACAGCTACGCACAAACAAAGGGTACAACGAATAGGAGCAGGCGACGGTTAAAAAAACACAGATAGTCAAGTGAAAACAAAGAACAACTTGGAAACATCGCTAAACAGTAGAATTTACACACCGATAACAAGTATCCAACGAGAAAACAATGCATAAAACATGGCGCAAACATTTGCGAATGTCGACGAATAGGAGTAGAGAAAGGGAACCGATTGGTAGGTGAATCGTTCGACAGAGTCGATGGATGGGGCTGCAACGTTTGCCAAGAGAGGGAAACTCCGAAATTTGTAATGAGAATCACACATTTACTATTAGTAATCCGAACCCCGAAATGGAGACGCCTGGTGCCCGGTAGATGGAGGCGCCTGGTGGCTGGTGGAAGGAGGCGCCTGGTGTCTGGTAGAAGGAGGCGCCTGGTCCTTCATTAGAACGCGTTCGCATGCTACCATAAATAATGCTCGAACCGCATCAGCATCGACGGGTTGTGTGTCCCCTTTTGAATTCGACGTTGCACACCTGACGGTTTGCCAATTAACCTTGCTACAATTTTGCCTATCTCCAGCCGCGCTCGTTCGCATAAGAGAAAAAGGAAAACGGAACAGATAACAATGACGCTGGGCAACGCAATTTCTGGGTCTAAGACGGGCGGGAAGGGTGGATGCTTCAACAGGGATATGACACACAATACTCAATCGATAGCAAGTGAGGAAACCCACCCGCTTATCTACATCGCACCATCACATTCTCGCATCCTAAATCATATCTCATGCCGTTTTTGAGGCCTCTCTTTCGTTCTCCCTCTCTCTCTCTCGCTCTCCCTCTCTTTTTGTCCCCATACCTCTCACTCATGCTATGCACTTGGTAAAGCTCAATGAATTGGCTACATTTTCGTGTCCTCGTTTTGTAGTGTGTTTCTTTTTTCTTTGATGCCCAATGTCTACTATGCTACTAACCTTTCGTCTGGTATGTGTGCGCCCTTTTGTCTGTATGCGCGTGTGTGTAAGTATGCTTTATTAGCTCTCTTTCTTCACTCCTCCTTTCCCTCCTAACCCGCCTACACAACAAAGCAATCAACCCCGATTGGAAAACCTCCTCCTCTCCACCGAGTGCACTGCTCCTGTGTAACACGCGTTCTGAATTTATCTCCCCGCCCTGTCCCAATACCCTTTCCCTCCCGACCCACCAAATGTATTGTCGTGCACCGGTTCGTTAGGCGAACAACACACCGAAATTCAAACCCCAACTCTTGGCCAGAACGCCGTCCTCGTTTTATTATATCGATCCGTCTTGTGTCTGGTGGTCACGTAATTCGGTCGCCCGCGTTTTGATTGTTCTTTGTGTCGTCTGCGTGTGTGTGTTTGTGTGTGTGTGTGTGTCTGAGTGCATTGATGCATGCATGCGAGGAAAGGAAGAGGAGCCGATGCTGCTTCATATATCCAGGTGTAAGTTAGGCCATCAACCGGCGGGGAACCAAACACCAGCCATCGGGCAAAAGAAGGTCATGTTTCGTGGCAGGGTAGGGTAAAGCCTGCAACAGCGAACATTGGATGTGTATGCTCGTCAGGTGTTCGGTATGAGGTATATTGGAAAATCTATTTCGTTGGGTAAATTTCTTTTCTTGTTTGCTTTGCTTCCTTTTTTCCCCCTTTTCCTATCGCTTCTGGTACATATTGGTGACACTTGTGTGTGAGGTTGGACAAGGCTTTTTGTAGTGAACTAAAAGCATGTTCGGCGTTTCAATCTTGAGGGTTTCTGATCGGGGAAAAGGTAGTGGTGGGTGGAAGAAAAGCCTATGGAGGGAGTTTGAAGTAACAATGGTCCGTCCAGTTGGAAGAAAGTGAGACGAAACAATTTATTGGACAGAGGATAACAATTTGTTCGTTGTTTGGAAGTGTCCAAGAATCAAGTGACAACACCATACCATTAAAGTAACCCTTAGTTTCCTGAGCATGCCCTTGAAGGCCCTAAACTCAACTCTTTTCGGTGTGTCGTTTCTTTAGGGCACGATTTAGAATGTCTGATGTTTCCCACTGCTTCAAGTGGCACCAGTCCTCTCTCCACTTTCGATGCTTAATGTAGGGCGCGCGCAGCGGTACATCATCTTTCCGCGTGGGATAGGTCCTGGTTGGGTCGTCATAAACATACACAGAGAGTGAGAAATGCTGTCGCTGGCGTCTCCAGACCAGACTGCCTGACGTTTCGTCTCGTTTGTGTGGTGTGTGTGTGTGGCCGTTTGTCAGAGAAGCAGACGCTGACGTCGTAGCTATTTACGTACGACGCAAATTACAGTGTTTCGAATGCGGATGACGACGAGGTTGACATTTCGTGAGGTGGATTTTCATAAGGTCTAAGGGATAATAGCTGAAGGATACTTTTAAATTAACTGCAGAGTCGTTACATAGCAATTTGATATATTTTTCTACCTTCAAATTTGGAATATAGCATCACCTTTTTTGACGAATTAAGCCTATCTCTGTTTTAAATGATTTCAACCTTGAATTTAAATCCAAAAAATTGGTGTAATAGTTAACTAAGACGCCACACAAAAGCTCTCGTGAATAGAAATACAGGCATTTGCGTTACATTTTGTTTGATTGCTACTGTAACGTCATATGCAATGTACAGCTTAAGATCAATTTAAATCTCTTGCATAACGAACAAAACATTGTTCCTTGTGTTTGTAGCTTATTTTTGTAGCTGAAAGTTTACATATTTCTAACTTGTACGAGGCAATTAAACATATTGACTCTCGCTTGGAGTGTTTTCTATGCAAGACAAATTCAAACAAGTTCACACGAGGAAAATATTCCACTCAAAAGCATTACATTTTGGGGGGGAAATGCATTTCTTATCTTGCATTACATTTTGTTTCCAAACCAGAACTCACATGCAACAACTTCGCCGACCTTGCGGTGCGAGAACAACGTTACACGGAGTGGATCGATACACGACGGGTACGGCCCGAAACACGCAGCAGTGCGCGGTAATTGCAGCTGCATCGCCATGTGGAAGGGCACCCCCGGACCGTTCGTGAGCTCGTTTTCCTCCGAATGTCGAAATACACGTACGGTTGCAGGCGTAATGGGCAACAAAATAGTGGACAGCTACGGTGCTGGTGGCTACCAACACCGGCAAAACCCGTCATCGATCGGATCGATGCCTTGTTCGGGTGATTCGGTAGAATGTGGGACGGAAATGTTCGCTTGCAAACGCAACATTAGTTTTAACTTTTCGAAAATACGTCTCCGGCGGATCAACATCTCCGTCTCGTGAACTTTATGTGGAGGTAGCGGGTTATAACATGGAATTTAAATATGTATAACCAAAGTTGCACATTCACTTTCGTAAACTTGTCAATTAGCAACGATTTTAAATATTTATTTAAACTGTTTTTAGAGTACACCACTCTTCCAGCTGGAATTATTATAAATATCCTTTGAAAAAGGTGCACCTACCGTTGCCTACATTACGGCGCATGAAATGCAACACAAGTGCGTGTTTTTCCTGTTTCAAATACTCTCGTAACATCTTATCGCCGGATATCACATTCCAGTTCGTGTTGTAATCACCCGAACACAACAAAAGGACCACCAATCCACTTTGATTGTTCCATTTCTGATTTCCGAAATGGAAAATTCGGGAAGAAAACTATCGCTATTTTCAGTTGCAAGTGGTGAAAACTACCTCCTAAGGAAAACATCGAACGAAGCCCGGGCTTTGTTCCCGAAAGGCAACTATGCGTGAACTCGATTTGCTGGGTTTTTCGATTAAATTGTCTGCAATCTAATATTGGTTCATCGGCTTGGTTTTATTTCGTTCTGTAAAGATAGAATCTTTGATGTTTTGCATTTCGAAAATTTCTCCCATCATCATTGTGACAAACATTTTGTTGAGATGAGAAGATGATACACTCAAACTTTTCAATTTAATTTGCAATTTCAACTGAACAACTGAAAATATTAAAGCTAAAAATCTTTTGACGTGTGTTCGTTTCCCATCTAGAAACTTTCACAATGTTTGCTTTCTTTAAAAGGACTTCCCTGTGTTCCTGGGGATAAAACTAAAAATGGACTGACATTTGCTCGTTGCTCAACCCTCAGATAAGAGCGACGGAAACCCCACTCTCCCAACATGGTGAAAACTGATGACGACATATGAATATTTTATTGTATAGGGAAGGAAAACCTGTTTCCCATCCTCATGTCCACACGTTACGTGATACGTACGTTCGAATGGAACACGTCAAAGCTCCGGTATAACTGATTCCGTACAAAATCAACAAACTGGACACACATCACACATTGGCTGGTCAGACGATTGACCCGCTCCTTCACATTCGCAACGCATCCGCCAATTTCTTGCGGAAGGGAAAAATGTGTGCTGCTCGCACTCGCACTTCCCAATTAAAATTTAAATGTAGCACTTCGCACGACAAGCTTTTGCCATTTATTATCCATTCTGCCCGGTTGGGTAGAGTTTGAAAGGGGAGTAGTGATAATAAAAGAAGCTCAATCATATCCGACCCGTCAAAGTTGAACGACAACCAAACAAAAACGTACGAGCGACAGTGAATGACAGCTCACTGCAGGAAACATTACCCGCGTTCATCGAACCGTTCGATTAAAAGTTGCGTTTTACATAACTGGAAGCCCGTCTCAACCACAGTTTTGTGACTTAAGGCATATTCAACAGATTTTACTTCAAGAGCAAAACCCTAAACAAACAAAAAAACAATATGCAACAGTAAATCTAGTTACTAAATTTCCATTACATATTGTTTCATTACACTTATTTATCCGATTTTAATATGAATAACTCAGTTTGTGAAAGTATTAAGTGACCTAATGCTCCGATAAGAGAAAAGAACCAAACAACTAGGATGTTTTCACCAAAGAAGCTTCTCCGCTTGAAAGGCTTGATTAGGGACAGACATTCGAGAGGACCGAAAAAGATATCCACGGCGAACAGAAACGACAGAAACAACACAGAGACAATGAGACATCGATAAAAATAAAACATTCAACAATGTACACTTATACACAGATATAAAAAGAAAAGTTATCAATTGTCAAACAAGTTGGAAAGGTTGAAAACAAAGCAAAGCAAGCCATAAGAGATGGGAAAACGTAAGAACGAGATCGGGAAGAGGGGGAAATCAGATAAAAAAAACAACAGAAACGAAAAACGGCCATGCATGGTTCTGATAAACATAGGTAAATAAAAATGTTTCGTTCAAAAATAAAGAAATGATTACAACACAGTAGTTATGACGTTTGGCTTGTTTGAAATGTCCCTTCCACACACACAAGTAAACACAGACAAACTAGCGTTTCTAACGTTGAGACAAGTTACAGGAATAAAAACTGTCACGAATGGGAATATTTACTTGCACATGTTATTCAGAACAAGTCGAATTCGTTTGGAAGGGAAGGGTTTTCATGAGTGTATGTGTTCCTCTGAGTTGATTTGCTGGTTTTTCTAAACAATTTCCCATCTTTTTGATTCGTTTCTACTTGCATGTGGTGTTGATATGTTTTGTATTCACTTCTAGATTCGGTTCCTTTCGAAACCCTCCCAGAAATGAAGTAAAACCAGCATGGTTTTCATTTCTTGCGCTAGGAAAGTGTCTGTACGAGTCTGTGTAAAAGAACTATCCATTGGTTTGATTCTAAAGGTTACTGCTTTTCCGGAACGAGAATACAAAATCTCTGCTGTCTGTGTGTATCCTGGGAGTTTTCGTGTGTCTTAGAACATTGCCTATTTTTTGCCTTTTTCGATAAAATCAGCTCAGGAGCAGAGCGGATTTAGGCGAGTGAACAACAAAATGCGTCCAGTATGTTGTGTTCGTGAGTTGGTTGAGTTTGATTTGACCGAGCGAACGTAACACCATGCACCACTCAAACGGAATTATGCACAAGAATTTCTTCGCATACATTAGAAAGAAGCGTACATTGAAAATCTTTGCTGAAGATTTTTGATTCTTAAGTACATCGATGGAATGTCAAAGTAGTATTCAATAGGTAGTAGTCGCTCTCCTTTCTTTGCAGCATCTTTGTTCCTCTCTCGCTCTCTCTCTCTCACACATCCACACCTTTCCTACACACACGCACACATATGCACACAAGCAAACACACGCATGGATATCATCCGCAAAAGGAGAAGCAAAGGCGAGGCTGACAAAACACAACAATTACACTCCCATTTACAACTTCAATGTCTCGATTAAAACAGAAACATACATGTAAACACGCACATCTATGGTAAAGTAGTAGTAGTAGTAGTATTTGTAGGTTAAAATGGTAGAACAATGAAATCACTGTTTAAAACATATCGGAAAACAAGGAAAGAACAAAAGGAAAAACAAAACTTGGAAACACAACAGAGAGCTACCTTTTGACATACGATAGATAAAAGGCTGTACCGTGTACGTGTGTTGCGCATGTAACTGTTGGCGGGCGGGTGGGCGTAGGTTTGCGCACCGCACGGCAACAAACAACGACAAAACATCAAGAACACATGCAGGTCGATCGGCGCGCATATGTTGAGACTATTTCCCGCTTGCTTGTTCTGCTAGTCCGATGCACACTTGCTCCTTAAAGTCAACACACACACACACACAGTCGCACACACACACACATGTGCGCGGGCACATCAGACACACGTACAGACAGCCACACACATAAACAATACGAGGACTAGCGATTCCTTTCCCCCGGGAAAGGAAAGTGGAGCTTGAGTACAACAACGTACAGGTGAAAGGCATTGCAGAGTAGGAGAGGTCTTTGCCGGTGGTACGGCCACTTACCGAGTCGTGCGGATGGCGGAAGTCCAGCGAGCTCTCGCCGGACGACTTGTCGTCGCTCCGGTCCCAGTCGATCTCTTTCTTCAGCGACTGTTTGGGAAAGAAAGTGAGGTTAGTGACTTGCCATGATTCGCTTCTCATAGGACAAACTACGTGGTACTACTACGTACCAGAGGCACCTGCTGGACGGGTCCCATAATGCCGGAGGGTCCCGCGATCGGTTCGGACAGCGGACTCGACAGGCCGCTCGCGTTGAACACGGCCAGCGCCGCAGCAGCAGCAGCGGCGACCGTCGACGACTCGCATGCGCGATGGCTCCCGATCCGCTGGTGCGGATGATGCTGCTGGTGTTGCGGGGAGCTACGCTGATGTGACTGCTGCTGCTGCTGTTCACCATTCTTGCCATCGATCGTGGACAGCTGCGCGGAGGAACCACCGGTGACGGTACTGCTGCTGGTGGTGCTCGTGCTCGCCGCAAGCAGCTGTTCGCTGATGCCCCTGGACGACGGCCTCAGGTCAGTGGCGAGCAGGAGGCTCCCGGGTGTCGTCCCAGGAGTTGAGTTTAGCACCGCGGAAAGGCTTGTGCTCGCGCTGCTCGTGCCCATAGTCATGTTCAGTCCGGGGAACGCTGAGAAGTCCGCTGTAAGGTAAAGGGGAGGCAAAAGGGGAATCAAAAATCACTACCGTTACATTGATGCTATCTGGTGTAGTGATGTGCGCACGTAGTAAGAATGAATAAGTGAATTTAATTCAACGGTTGAATTGATAGTTTTAATTTACATTCCAAGGAGGGATTCGAATACTAAATGAGGAGAGTTAGTGGAAAAGAAACTAGTCGCCAAAGAGATGTGAATCCGCAACAATGAATCGAACCCCTATTAAGGATTCAAATCTCATACAAGGAGGTAACAGAGTTAATAAAGTAGAGTGAAAGTGTGTTTATGTTGTTTTTGCTAAGAAAATGTATAATATTGCAGATCCACTTATACTTGTACATAACATTGTATTTGAGCACTGGGGTCAAATTCGAATTCGATCCCTAATTGGGATGCCATACCTTATTACGGATTCCCGTCTCTTGGGTAATTGAGATTCAAATTCATGAATGTGCATGAATCTTTTCTTAGATTTCGGAATAACATATTCATGAATCCCAACAAACCACAAAAAAGCAGAAGGAGCTATGTCGAATCCTGGACATGAGTTTCTTATGAATGAATACCCACAAAAGAATGATAAGGAACTACTCTAGTGCGAATCCCTATTCCGGATTCAAATATCTGTGCTGACTCATTAAGTCTTTTGGGATTCGAGTCCCTGTCCAGCATTGAAACCATTATCAAGTCTAATTCAAATCTCTAAAACGAGTTATTACTCTCTAGTGGGTGAAAAGACTGGTCATCTTCATCACCACAAATGGAACTTGTGGGTCTTAACCTTAAGTCAAGAGTTCATCTGGAAGGAGCCAACGTAAAGGATCTGCAAAGAGGGCAAATCAGAGGTGGTACGTACCGACTTCGTGCTTTATCTTGATCGGCGGTTGATACTCGTCGTCGGAGTTGTTGGTGAAGCTGGTGGCGTGCGTGTTGTTCGTCGTCCCGCTGTGATGGTGGTGTCGGGGCAGGTCGTCCTCGGAGGAGCGTCGTCGGCGTTGAAGCAACTGCCGCTGCTGGTGATGCTGCTCGGCCGACCGAAGCAGCTCCAACTGAGTCGGATGGTGGCCACTAGCCAGATGTAGCAGATTGTGCCGATGCCCGTGACGGAGGATCCCACTGCCACTGCCAGCACTTCCGGTGCTGCCCGTGCTGCAGATGTGCAGATCGTGTGGACCCGCACCGTCTGCATCGTCGTCGTCGTCGTCCTCGACGTCATCGTCATCGTCGTGGTCGTCGTCGTCATCATCGTCGTCGTCGTCATCGTCGTAGGCACCGGTACCGACAACAACATCGTCGTCCACTATGTGAACACCACCCACCATCGGTTCATCGGCACCTTCTTTCGGTGACTGTTGTCCTTGTACCTGCTGTGGCCTCAGACGTCGACGACGTTGCTCCAACCGATCACCAGATCTTACTCCCACCCGCAGCTCGTGCCTCCCTTGCCCAGCCACCGTCGTCATCAGTGCACGTTCGTCCACTGGCTCCCCGTTATCCGCCGTACCGTCGACCCGCGCCTCATCGACGTCTTCCCCGTCGTTGCGATCATTGTCATCATCATCGTCGGTGACGAGGAGCGCTTCTTTCGACCTGCCTGCCAGACGATCAGCCTCCTCCGAGGGACTCCGGGAGACGGTACGCCGGGAGCCGTGACCACCTTTCGCCCTAGGCGGGGTGCTACTCGGTTGCGGCGGTTCCGTCGAGCTCGAGGAGGTGGTTATCACTCTGCCCTCAGTCGCCGTGCGCTCGACGGCGTTCGCTATACTTCTCGTGTCTTCGCTGGCCGCTTTGTCGGTAACACTGCCACCTCCACCACTGCTGCTAACAACCGTCGACTTCCCGCCGAACCTTCCGTGGCTTTCGTCTGCGAGCGACATTGTCGTTGGCACCACTTCCGTCGATGGTGCCTGCCTTTCCATGTCCTTCTCACCTCCTCCACCGGCATCACCATCGTTGCCCCGCCCGTCACAGTCACCTTCTTGCTCACCGTGCGGATGGTGATGCGTACGACGGTGGTGAACCCCATCTACATCGTCGTCGTCGTCGTCGTCGTCGTGTTCCGGCGGTTCCTGCTCGTGAAGCGGCGTTTCCGCGCTGCTAGCGTTCTCGCTGCTAACGGCGGCGGCGGCCAGCTGCGACGACAGGATACCCTCGTCGGTAGGATTCGATGTTGGGGTCGCCTTACCACTGCTGTCCTTGGTGGTGGACGAAACGGCCCGCGGCCGAATGGTGGCCGACGGCGAGGAGAACAAGGAACTGGTTGTTTTCGACGGTGTTGATGAGGTTGATGGCGCCGATATCACCGCCACGCTGCCTCCAGCCGATGGTGGTGGTGAGGTTAAGGCTGAGGAGGAGCACGTACCCACCGCCGGGTTATCACGAGGAGGCTTGCGAGTCAGCGAGAGAGGTGCACCGCCTCCCGTCGTCGTCGGGGAGAGCTTGAGGCGCGTCGGTGAACCCCGGCAGCGGGCCGCCTCCGGTTCTTCCTCCACCGGGCGGCTCTTGCCGAACGAGGTTAGGTCCGCAATGCCGCCGGGGGTAAGGCGTGCCGTATGCGGCGCGTAGTGCAGGTGCTGTTGCTCCGCGAGCAGCAGCTGCTGGTGCAAGTGAGGATGATGTTGATGTTGAAGGTGGTGGTGATGATGGGACCGTTTGGTGTCCAGTCCACCGCCTGCGTCCGATTCGGAGTCGCCAGGAGCGTCGCTGGTGCCTCCTCCTCCGATTGAGGCGGTGACGGTGGTGACACTGGTGCTGTGGGTGACGCTCGGAGCGGTCGTGGTGACGTCGGACGTGTTGGAAGAGCTACTGCCGCCTACGCCTCCGGCACTCCCACTGCTCAAGTGCGCCATGGTGGCCGTCGGGATCGTGGTCGAGAGGTTGGTGGGAAGGATGGCCTCCGATGCTGCCAGCACTCCGGTTGTTGCACTGTTGCTGCCACTGCTGCTGCCGCTGCTGCTGTTGCCGCCGCCTCCACCGACGCCATGACTACTGCTGTGTGGTCTCAGTCGCTCTGGTTCTAGCTTCGGCTCCGTCAGCGGGCTGCTCTGATTTGTCATCTCCGTCAAACCCTTGACCTGCGCCGTGCCGATTTGGAACGAAAGCAACATCCGGTTAATCATCCTTTATACACTAGCCTGATTAAGCGAGCGGATAGGGAACTTACCTTCAGCGATTTGGCTGTGGTTAGCAGTGCCGAAAGCTGACAGTACTCGACATTTACCTCGCCCTTGTACATGAATTCGATCAGCGTGCGCAGCTCGGCGAAGCGAACGTCCTTCAGTATGACTATCGGGTGCCGGGCCGGGTGGTCGAGGAACAGCGATTGAAAGTACGACGAACAGGCCGATAGAACAACCTGCGGGGGAGAGGGGAAAACAACAACAAACGGAAGAGAGTCATATGAGAACTGTGTGTCTATCGGGTTTGCTTCAGTAAAACATTCAACAGGATAGGTGATTTAAGAATTTACAACCTCTCCCAAATAAAGACGTATATAGACGACTCTGTTGCTCAAATAGCATATTGCCACTAAAACACACATTCAAGTAATAAAAGGTTCATCAAATATGTCTGAAAACTACCGATAAACACTCAATAATAGAAAAACAATTGAATTTGACGAGAATATCAAGTGGAGCTGTTGCAAAGCAAAAGATGCAGAACAAAACAAACATTTCATCAACCTGGGATGTTTAGTGTTGAGGAGAGTTGAGAAACAAAGCATTTCACTGGTTTGTTGGTTTAAGGATCAGAAACCGTTTGACATTTAACGATAAGTGGATGTGACAAACGTGTAAACGTTTCAGGCGTTGTGCTGTTTACATAACATAATTTTTGTCGCTAAAACAACCAGTTTTGTCTCAAACGTCACGTAGTCATCTATTATTCGCTCGAATTTCAAGTTTGTCATTTTGTAAAAACTTGATTATTTTGGAAAAACTGCAGTATGAAGATTGTAATTTATTTAGTATTGATAAGATATAAAAGAGCAATTTTATCAAAAACTTGACAAATATGTATACTGTTGGAGTATCAATAGATCCTTAGGACATAAAGGGAGGTAAACATTGATGCACATTGTCAAAATGAGATGTCTTAGGGACAAAACATTAAAAAACAGAGCTTTCGAGACTAAACGTGCTGGGAACCAGAGTAATTATAATCAACTGGAATACAAGAGTTGACAAAAATAAAAATAAATCATGTTTCTGAACATTCGTATGCTTTCCCAAAATGATTGAGACGCCTTTTACCGGTAACTTACAGCACAAATGTAAATTACACCGTCTCTCGCATTTTTCTACAAACGGTAATGTTCATTCTTATGGAGCTTTGTGAAATGAAAGTCTGCCAATCGTCGGCGAACCTCCTCTTCTGCATATATAAAGCGATAGAGCACCGATGCAGGCACTCAAAAGCGTTGTAAATCTCCCACCCGGCCCGAAACGATTGATTTATAGATCCTTGTTGAGTCGAAACGGGCGCGCGCGTTATATTGCTTTACAACGTCTCCCGTTTGACGCTTGGGCCTTATACTTTAACGGGGTTAAAGGGTTCACGTTCGCAAACGGCCGTTCACCCCGCAGCACCCTATAACCTTCTGTTACATGATGGTGGTGGATCTGGTGGAAAATGGCCTAATCTAGCGTCGGAAGCTAGTCGAGGCGAAAACGCGGAGCCAAAAGGGCGATACCGGCTTCTGGCAATCCTCTGGCGGATTGGTCTGACCCCGCCCAGGGTGTTGTCTTGGGTGGATCAAGGCTGAAGAGACCTTCTTCTACGATGCGACATTTACGACCTGCTGCTGTTGCTGCCGGTTCCGTTCCAAGGTCTGGACATCTGGCTCGCAATTCGATTGTGCACACGCTGCGGACCCGACGTCCGTGGGCATATTTATTTATGAAGTAATTACCGCGGGATGCAATTATAATTTACATTTGAAAATTATCGTAAAAGGTGCTCGTAAACGGGGAATAGGGATCCGTACCCGCGCCTGACGGATCTCTGCGGTGCGAACTTTGCTCGAACTCCTCCTTGTCGAGGCCTAACAGGATGATGCTGAGTTACAATTCTTTTTCTTTAGTCGTCCCAAGAAGCCAACTTCCGCGAAATGCGCGAACAGATTAAAAGCAGAAGAGAGGGCTGGAGAAATGCAACACAAACGAAAAGGAAAAGCAACAGCTAAACAGCATCCAGCAAAAACCATGAGCTGCCAGGTAATTGAGTTCCTTGGAGAGCCTGCTTGAAGCAATGCAAAAACAATAACAAATCCTTCCGGAACGAAAGAGGCAAAGCCCCAGACATGATTGAGGTTCGCGGGCGGTTTCGGTCGATGCGTCGTAAAGCATAAACACCAGAACGTCATAAGACTCCCGGGCGCGCAACTGGAGTGTTATGCGCGCATATATGGACCTCTCCCCTCTGTAGCCTTTCTTCGCCTTGCGTTGCCCGTTCTTCGGTCGGTCGTAAAGAATTTAAATAATTTAATACTCGCCAAGCGAACGGCACACCACCACGCGTTGGGAAGGATCCGAACAGCTTTGATCGATGCCTTTTGAGACGTCGCTTCCTTCTCACGCATGCACACACACACACACGCATGCACACCAGCAACGCACATAATTCACTTAGGGTAATGATCATAAAACAAGTTACGACCAATTTCGCTCCGGAACCGAACTTGACCACGTTTGCAACAGAACTCAAGAAACACGGAAAACCAAATGCAAAAACAGAAAAAAACATCTACCGTCACTATCTCACACACACACACAGACACAGGACGGATGCATAATGCGTATGGTAAATCAATTGGTAAAGAAGATGAATAAATCACGTTTGCGGGTGAAGGTAACATAAAACAAATCGGAAAGTGTGTCAAAGGTCGCGATTCGGGTCGATGCTGTCAAAACTGTGACGAAAAGGAGTTGAACGTTGCTCGTTTGTGAGGCACATTGGATTATGAACATGCTAAATTTTATTTTCATAGAAAAAATGATCAACAAATAATAAGTAATAAATTGAAAAACGAAAAAAGGACACCGGAAACTGAATGATGGTAGTACGCGAGTGTTAAAATAAAGAGAAGAGAAGAGTTGATGAAAAGTGAGTCAAACAAGCCAAAAGTATTAAGTTTAGAACTAGGTTTTTCACCGACTAGTCAAGTAAAAAGTCTGTCAAAACGTTAAAATATTAAATTCATGTACGTGGAAAAGAACCGTTCTTTAGACACTTTATGCTTTAAATAATGCACTGAAACAGAACATAATGTCCAACAGAACAAAACAAGCACAATTTTGCAAAACTGTGAAGGAGTTGAAAGTTGCTCTTTTGTAAGCCACGTTAAATTAAATACATGCTTAGGACCTATTTTATTTTAATTGATGCGGAAAAATTATTAACAATTAAGAAATCAAAAATCAAAAACGAAAAAGACACCTGTAACCAAACCAATAAAGTGCGCGGGAGTTAAAAGAAACGAAGAGAAGTATTAAAAAGGGTGGGTCAAAGAAGTTTTTATGCTTATAAGTAGGGGTTTCACCAATAAGCATATTCATAAAACTAACGAAAAAATTGAACAATTTATGTTCATCGAAAATACCTGTTCTTTACAGAATTTGAACTTGAAATAATCAATAGCAAAATAGAAACTGATGTCCAGCAGGAGTGCGTTAGACTCAATGCTTAATCTGATTTCTTACGTCAATTTTATAAAAAAAAAAACAGAGAGAAAAAACCACGCGTCACCGAAAAAAGCGACTGCCGCCACTTTTGCTACTGCAGGAGAAGATTACAATCTTTCGCCGCCGGATTCCCACCGGATTCGAGCAAACAAACCGAGGCGAAGGAGCGGGGAAATGCGGCGGACAAGGCATAAATCAGTCGCGGAGGGGTCCGCGCCACTGTTACGATAATTACAATCCTTTTTTTAACTCATCACGGTTGATAATTTTCAATTGCAGCGCGCTTCACACGCAGGACAGGGCCTCGACTCGAGTAAGTTATTGCGCGCGAACGCGCAGAGAAAAAAAGTGCATCCAACAAAGGGTAGAAGCAAACTACCGCCAACTCAGACGAACGAATCGAACGCTGGGAAAATGCTTCCACAACGAGAAAAAATTAACAACGAAAAAAAAAGACAAGGCTCGGGACATGTGCATTAATTTTATTTAAGGTTTCCTGCTTGCGGATCCGTTGAAGTCTTTCATCTCGAGCTCGAGAGATGAGGGGGAAAAAAACGGCTGGTTTAATCTTTTTTGGCGTTTTTAGAGCATTTCCGCACCCGACACCACGGGGTGTCCTGGTGAGGTTTCCGTGAATCATCATTTTTGTTTCAGTTTTGCTTTTATCGGTTAAAACATTTTTTTCCGTTGTTGTGTGCTCGATACATAAATGCATTCTGCTACTCGACATTGTCCTGGCGGGTTCTCGGTGGCATCTTCATGATGGCGTGTGGGATTGGATAACGCAGAGAGAGGGGTAGAGGGCGGGAGAGATAATTCATCTCCAAGCCGAACGCCAAATACACACACAAACACACATAAAACACATTGTAACAGGGAAGGGCGCGCAGCAAACCAATCAATGCGAACGCCAACGGTGTAAGGCTTTTTTTACGGTTCACTTTTTAAACCCGTTTACATTCTTGCGTTGTTACATTTTTAACCAACAGTTCTTTGCAGTGAACAATTGAAGAAACATTTGCACATTTTGTGCAATAAACTTCCCTGTTTTACTATGAAAATAAACTTAATAATACATAGTCCAACACATAATTATTTTTATTTCTCGTTTGCTTCACGCGATTTTTTCGTCTCCAAGCTGTCATTTACATAAAAACCAAACCCCGGTGTAGAGGGATGAAGACAAAAATCGATCAACATACCATGCCCAGACGCCGCCGTCGGCTAGACCCGGGCCAGCCCGAAAACCGCAAATGCGTCCCATTGGGCTTCGAGACTTTGGCTTTGGCTCGAACGAACGAATGATTGAACGGTCATGATTGGACGCGGATTAGCATAGCGCAAAGGCAAAAGCAAGCACATCATCTCCGCCGCGAAGGGCAAGAAGGCTCGAGAGAAAGGGGAATGACGGGGCAGGCAGAAAAGAAAGCCGCACGGAAGGTCATCTCCCCGTCGGAGCCGTTGTGCAGCAGGCGTAATCAATGCAATCACATGCATCGCTTGCCACCAGGAAGAGCTCCGTAATAAATATTTTTATCTCTTTTCTGGAGGTTGCATGAGCGAAATTTTATCCAGAGAAAATTTCCTATAGGCTTTAGAGTAATTTGAAAACATTACTTAAACAAGAGCAAAGTTGAATTAACAATATTGGAAATTTTCATTTGCTTTGCAAGTGAATAAAATACAACAACTCTTCACTAAACTCGCAATGGAAATATTAAACAAGGTTAATTAGATTTAAACAGCCGTCAATCATTTTTTTAATGCCCCAGTGATGCTACAGAGAGAGAAATAAAAATAGCTCCACCATGAAAACATTATCAAATTATTTCAGAACCTCCATACCAATTGTTCTTTTTCTAGTTTAAAACGTTATTACAATTCAAAACTTTCTACAATTTGGAACTCATTTTACTGTGGATTATTTATATATATTTGGCAAGTCGAATAATTTACAGCAATTTTGAGCAATTTTTACAACATAAAACAAACTCATTTGCATTCACATACTTTGAGTAGTGACTTAACGAGTATTTGTTTCTAATCTTTTTCATATAGAATATTTCAACATTATACACGTTTGTCGCTTTGTTTCTTTAAATTGACTGCTTTTTCCCACCAGAAGATGCAACTCTGCACCTTTTTGTAATGTAGTGCGTTCTCTAGTTCACTGCTTTTCTATCAATGCTTCGGTTAAGTATCACCGTAAGCTTATCTTCATTAAATTTGCCTTAACGGTCTGAGTACGGAACGTGCTTCACAGGTTTTTAGATTGGTTTACTTTCAATAGCGGCTTGGTGATCCTATCCTTATTTCGCTCACTGTATAATTGCATACATTGAGGCGCAAATTCTGTGCATTTTTTACTCCTACGGTAGAAAAATAATTTTAAAACCACTAACTGAATGTGTGTGTTGTGTTTTTTCTGACCGATTTCTGTCCTCCGGTTGCAGTGTCAGGCAGTTTCGTCTTTTCTTCGCCTGCCGAAGGCACTTATAAAAGCTTATAAAATTCTGCCGAACGAACCATGGAGGGATTAAGGCAAAACCGCGCACAGCACCGGCCTCGGGAGATGGCAGAGGGCTGGCGTAAAATTAATGAGGGCCTCCAGTAGCGCGGTAGCCGACACATCAAACTAAAAAGCGCGAGCGCCGCCTCAACGATATTACTCAAACTCCGCACCGGGTTTGCCGCTGCTCCATTAATATAGCTGTTCCGTTTTCCGCAGGACATTAATGGAAAACGACGGACGGGCGCGCAAAAACCGAAGGACAGCCAAACACACACACACACCCCGTGTCACACACCTGATTACCCCCGCCGAACAGTTGCTCGTGGCCCCGAGGTAGAAGTCGGATTTGATGAATGACGACGAGAGAGTGCGTAGCCGACGGAAAAGTATCTCCAGAAGCTAGAGAGTCGGTCGGTTTGGGAATGGGAAAGCACACAACACGGCACGCAGGATAACGTGGATGCGGGAGATAAAAACGAAATGAAGAAAAACCATCGCTAAATCAGAAAGCCCGCTTTTTTTTACACTCGCTCCGATGTCGGAAGATCATTTGTCTTTCCGATGGGAACCCATGAAGTGCAGCAGGGTGAGTCACGAACAGCGCAAGACCACAGGACACCGGCCGCAATAGATTGCAGGTGGAAAAAGGTGGCACACACTTTGAGGGGAGACGACAGAAAAAAAACACACATCAAGCCTCAAATCCACCATCACACCTCGGGCACATTACCAAAAGGGTTTCCCGCGGCGCAACAGGTTCGCACACAATTAATTGCACGCGAAGGGAAAGGGGAGGGATGGGTTGTGGAACGACTGGAACGAGGTGTTGCGGTTAATGTACACCAAATTGATAATAAAAGTCTATAATTATTCCATTTCTTTCCGTCACCGGCGAGAAAGGACGAGCGCGCGTTTTCTTTCAACCGAACCTCAAATCCCGGACAGAACCTTCATCATCATCATCATTATCATCATCGTCGCCGACGCCGAGTCGTCGTACGGCTTTTTGTGTGTGTGTGTGTGAGTGGTTTTGTTCTGCTGGCCACCTGTGCCATAAGAATCTTCTGCACGATGCATCGCCCGCGAAAACCGCGCAGGAGGCAAAAGAAATAAATAAAGCAAGAATGTATAAACGCAGGGGTTGGTAAAAAAACACGGGGTACAAGAAAAGAAACATGATGTTGTAAGAGCACCCAGGAACCGACCTTCGGTGAGCTTGATGGGAGGGAAATGGAAAATGTTCGGTGCCACTTAGGGGCGGGGTACACGAAGGCGGGCTCTCGCACTTGGCGGCACTTAAGGTGACAAATCGAAATCCCCCGAGCAATCAAGTGCTGGTGGAGAGGGGTGGGAGGGGTGAGAGATGAATGAAGTACATCATGTGCACCAGGAAAGCACCGGTGTTTAACGAAATGGTGATTTGTATAACAAAGTTGTTATTAACATAAATCGAAGAGCTGGGGTTCGTCGCTTGGTGGCTTGCTATGAGAGCTTTTATCATTTTTTCGTCCTTTTTTCGACCGATTTTATTTGGGTGCAATTTTTTTCCACCTTCCTTTTTCCCTTTCCAAACTTGCAACGCGAAGATGGCTGGAAAAAAGGAACAAATGAAGACAGATTTTCTCCACGCTGATGAGCGCGTGCGCTGTAACGGCCGTTCGTCGCTTGCTTCCTTTTTTTTTCGCGTCGCGGATGCGCGGATTGCAGCGCGCGCACATCAAAAGCACATCATTAACATCCCTCGGGCGACTTTCCCACACTTGCCAGGCACTCGCACTCACTCTCTCAATTATTGGCGTCAACGGCAGCAGCTGTATGCGAATGATGAACTGTGTGTGAAGGCTCGTAGGGCGCTGCGCTTCGGCTTAAGCAGCGGTAGCCGGGATTTAACAAAAGACAGGAACCACGGGTATGTGCAAGGTTGCACAAAGCGTACAATGTGGCGAGACACGACGGCCAAAGGGCCACACTTTGTAGTGATATAATGAGAGCGAGGGCTGCTTTGTTCGGCTTCTTCTTTTTTTCCCCCCTTTTGCCTTTGCCACCACCTTTCGACAGGATCGATTGAACCTGCAGTGACTGTTCATTCATGTCGAGCATGAGTAAGTCTGCTAAATACGCGGTTCAATTGGCTTACGAAGTGTGCGGTTGCGTTGGAAACCAAAAGCCTCTGGGAAAAATCCGAACTCGGAAAGGTGTATTCAAAACCCTAACCCATAAAAAAATGTTCAATGATGAAAATTCAATGAAAAACATACCAATTTAAAATTAAATACCCAAAACAAAATAATAAACTCAATAAGAAAAGAAACATAAACTTTAAAGCAACAGAACTTTTGTTTTAAGTGAAAATGCAGTAAGATTATAAAAAATAATGTGAGATCAAAATAGATTGAAATATTTCTTGTCCTGATCAACTAAGAAAAGGATAACAATTTCTACAACAACTCCTGGAAAGGAGCTTAAAAGTTAAAAAAACACATAAATTCAATTTATATATGAATTTAAATATTCCTTTTGCAGATAAGTTAAAAAAAACAATTTGTACAAAGAATACCAGAAAATGCAGTTAAATTCTAGCAGAGGCAGCAACTCAGATTAAGAATCAAAATGAATTGAAATATTTCTTGCCCATATTAACTAAGAAAAGAAGAACAATTTCTACAACAAATTCTAGAAAAGAGCTTCAACATTTGACAAGACGACTAAGTGCGAAAAGACCATGACAAAGGCAACCTGAAATAAACTTTAATTTATTAAAAACAAGGTTACACACTTTTTATTTCCACAGTCTAACAGCCGGTCAGTTTTATCTTCCTTGATGATTTACAACCCTCCTCCCGACGGTCATAAGGTCCCAAGGCACGCAGTTGCGCAGCTGTTGCAACCTTTCTAAAACCGCGCGCGTTACAACCATAAAAGCGTAAATATGCATTTCAAATCATCAATCGCCTCAAGATCATCGTTTTATGCCTTTCGGTTTCCCCTCCGGCTAGTCCCTGCACAAAATTGCATCATCCGTTGATAATT
>KE525003.1:170195-181453 GCA_000441895.2 Anopheles sinensis
TACTAAAAACAATCGTGTCTTACATCATGATGAAACGACGAAGTGGGGTTCGGGCAGGCTGTCATTGGAAAACTTTTATTTTACTATTAATTTAATTGCCCAGGTAACGTGGCGAAGGGTATGATAATGAGGCGAAGCCATAGCTCAGCTGTGACCGAACAAAGAGGATGCAACGGCGGTTCAGGATCGCATCATCGTTGGATTATCGATAATTCTAAGGCAGCAGTTTGCTTTATCAATCGCCATCATTTAACGCATGATGGGCTAGTGTTGATTTCAATCCATTCTGATATTTACTTATCATTTACAACATCAACACTTCCTCTGAGAGTTGAAACGCTCAAGATTTACGCCAAGATATGCATATGTTAATCCGGGAAAAATGTCACAAATGAAGTTATTTTCATTCCCATTTTATCCTTTTTACAAAAGTTGGAACGAACGTATATTGTTTTGTTTGCTTGCACACGATGACTCCGACGTCACCCATTTGCGGGTGACAGCCGTAAATCTCGTCACCCTTTAACACTAATATAGCAGAATATATAGAATTTGTGTAATAGTAGGCTATAATATTTACCAAAAGGGAGGCCTAGTTTTATCGAAAATTTAACAAAAAATATATACTTAAACAGCGTGGCAGTTAACGTGGTGAACGAAAAAAAGTCAATGGAAGATCTTTTTTATCTCTACTTAAATATTGAAATAAATATGACCCTACTTTTAAAATTTAACCCGATGATACAAATTTTAAAAGAAAAACCAAAGCACTTGTTATTTCTTGCTAATTTCTTAAACCTAAACTTTAACCATGCAATAAATTGAAATAATATTTTTCGATTGATTAAATAGATTGACCGCACATGTCCACCTGTTGTCTCCACTGTGTGTTTCTCGGCAAATAATTCTAACGACACATGAAACGGCGACCTCCAGCTGCCAACTACTGCCAACGTGTCGTAACCCTTCGCTTATTGCATTGGACGCACAGCCTGCCAAAGGGAGCCTCGACAATTGGCATGCACAGGCGAGGAGGTGCTCCTTATCGTGCCTCCGAACGAACAACAGCTACCAACCGGGGAGACATACTCCGGGGTGCTGCATGCTGCGAAAAGTGCCATATCGCAGTGTCCACTCGTAAAAACAGAACAGCTCCAAGAACGCGGAGTTAGGGATCGTGCAACGCATGCATATATCTGGGAAGCATGTGCGTGTGTGAGTGTGTGTGTGTGTGTGTGTGTTTCCATGGCCTGGTGACTGGTGCCATGGGGTCGAATAATTTATTTCCCACTTTACTCCCGGCCGTTTAGCAAATCATTAGGCCGTTTCATTACTGTCACAAAGCGGCTCCGTATTCTTCCGTATTCGCTGTTGGTCCGATATACCGTTGTCCGTCCTTCAGCTGTTCGTATAGTATTTTTTCTCTCTCTTTTCTCTAACTTGATCTTCGATCTGCCCTTTCAAAGTTCGCGCATTCCCAACAGAACAACTGAGGTACTTGTGATAGAGGATGTCCTTTAACTCCTAATATCTCCGCAAAGGTTTAGTTATGATGGTCAGTCTTTACAGCTTGACAATCCATTACATACTTTTTTAATTTTTATCCCTTTATTAATTTATTTTCATTCCATCCTACCCTTTTTCCATTTCCTTTTCTAAACTAAGAGAAACACCTTATAAACAACAAAAGTAACCACTTTAACAACCTAGCGAACAGTATGTTACCATATGTTAAAAAATACTCATTTCAATAAATTCCTAAATCTCTTAGAACGTAGGATAAATTAAATAACTTATTAAAATTAAATAAAAAGATGTCAAAGGCTAGAATTAAATCGCAGAAACTGTGGTTGAAGTTTGTTTTATTTCCGCATCCTTTTCCCCGATTTGTGTCTAATGCTCTTATAGTTAAACGTTTCAATATCTCATTCTTTCCACATTAAATTGTTTGTAAAGCCCCTAGCTACGATAGCTTATGTTTTAAATGACACTTCCTTTTCACCTCTTTTGGAAGGGCATTTGTGAGGAAATAATAATAATATTTTTTTCTATTTTGCCAGTATAATCGGTGTTAATACCTTAAAATACCGAGAAGGAGTATATGATGTCTGTCGCAATCTGGGAGTGTCAAATCCATAAAACATTTCGTTTCTATTATTTTGCTTAATTCTTTTAGTTTTGGAACTGAAAGTTGTACATTTCATAACGGTTGAAGTACTTTACTTGAAAACACAGAATACTTCTGAACTCAACGATATTTTTCTAGTGGTCCAACTGTAAGACGCGCTCCAAGTTTGTTTCTTTCCAACCGGGAGTACGTTTATCTTACTATTAGAAAAGCCTATTTGTGTGCTGTGTATTGACAGGAAGGAAGCAAGTGAATAAATTAAAAAAATACTGCGTGAGATGGAGTGACGGCGCGAATTTACGCACTCTGTGTGTCGTTTTTCCGCATCACTTTTTATTCTTCCAAAACAGTTCCCCAGTGCCTCAAGTGCTGTCTCTTAAGCGCAAGTGCCAAAGCCAAGTGACACCTTTCGCGCGCGCGCGCGCAACACCTGGAACGCGAAACCCCGGGTTTGAACCCTTCACCGTGTCGTCGTCGTCGTGCAACTGCTTCGCTTTACTCTGCCGTATTCAAATTCGATCCAAAAGCGGGGGTAAAAACGACAGAACAGCATAAAAGTGCGGAAAAATAACGAAAACAACGAATAGCGGTATGCGAAAATTGCGTCACGCTTGTTTTTCTTTTTTTTTTGCCGAACGGGAGAGCACACAATCGCGCCCCCCTCCTCCTCCTGCCGCTAATAAGCACACAACACCCCCCCCCCACCCCCACCACCACTTTTCCCCCCACGGGATGCTTCCCGGATGAATTCACACGCCAATCAATTGCGTAAGCGGGTTGCGAATAAAAATACGAAAGACTTGCGCGAGCGACACACGGCGTACAGGCGACGAACCCTTCCTTAAGATCGCTGCTGCTTTGAATATCGATGCTGCGCGTGCGTTTCGCTACCGAAAAAGGACACATCCGATGCTTTACTTCCACCCGAAGCGTGGGATTGTCCGATCCGATGGCGGTCGCCACTTGGCGCATTCGATTGGCTGATGAATGGTAATCGTGCTGAGGTGTGCATATCTCATTTCCTCGCTGGCGGTGCTTTATTTCCCTACCCCACCGTCTAAAGATAACTGACGTGTGCCCAACTTTCAACTCGAGCCCACCCATACGCGGGAAAGATAGGGAAGAAAACTGTGTTTTCTAATTTGATGCTCGGTGCGCTTTACATATTCTCGCCAGCAAACAACTCAAATCCTTCTTCCTTAAGCTACAAACATTTTATTTATTGAAGAGTGGTAAATTCTCATGATACAAATGTTCAAATGTGGTAACAAAATTTAATGCTTATGCTTCTTTAGCTTTAAGATTCGTCAATCAATATTTTGTATCGGTTCAGAGTTCACATTCTGATAGTAACGTATTCCTATTTTAAAATAGCATAAAATATGTACAAATTTAAAACTATACGGCATTAGCATATTTCAGATCGGAAATGAACTTTTTCTTTTTCTGAACCTGAACTCTTGATTCGAAATCTTGTCAACGTTGTAAAACATTTTGCTAGACAACCGGTATAGAAAAAGAAAACGAAGAGTTTTGTGGTAAGATGATGCAAAAACAGGATAACCGTTGATTTTGGAATCAGTTTCTACCGCAATGTGCCCTTATAGCAACTTAACTTCTACCCTTAGCACGTTGTTTAGAAAAATGACCGAAAAAAAGTCTCCGGTAAAAAAGGGGCAACAGGAACAATATGAAAAACAAAAATAATTCGAGAGCAAGGGAGATAGGTAGATACAGAAACGGCGGCAAAATCTCAGCAGGTGGAAACCGTGGTTGACCGAAGTCGAAGGAAGACAGAAAAAGCTGAGAGGAAAACACGAAGCAAGCCAGCGCAAAAACGGTCTCATAACAACAGAAAATGCAACAACGGTGCAACGGCTAAAGGTCGGTGCAGTGGTGGGTGCCCGAGATTGGCATCGCAGCCCTATGTGGCGGTGCGAAGGTGCGAAACGGTGCAGCACATAGGAAGAGGAAACGCGTTCGGCGGCGCACAGGAAAACAAATAAAATTCGTGTCTAGCGAGACCTTGCAAATATGCTGATATATTAAGTGGTATTTAGCCATCCTGGTTTGCGGGCTCCTGCACTACCACCGCCCACCCAACCCACTCCCCTAGCTGCAACGGCGGTGGCTAGCTGTTTTCACCCTGCTCGCCCGTTGCCACATTCCCGCGACACAGCAGCAGCGGCGGGCGAAACAAAGCCACGCTAAAAACATGAACACGACTAACGACAGCACCTTCGGCATCTTAGAACGAAGGGAATTCAAGGGACGCACGAGGGGTGGGGTGATTGGGAACCGGGGGAACGTATTTTAGCGAGTTGGCAGCCTTCTCCTCGCCAGCTTCACGTGGAAAATGTATGGAAACAAAAGCTAGCTGCCAATTTTACGAAAAAAGATTACCTCAAATTCGTAGAAGAAGGAAGGAGGATAACGAGGAGGTAAGACGGTGGGTAATTACGATCAGGAAATGAATTCCATGTTCCCTCGATAAGATTTGATTAAACAGAATAATATGTGACATTGCGTTAGTTGAATACAATTTATCAATAAACATTACACATCTTTAATATCTTAACAAATATTGAAGAGATTGATTGAAAATAATTTCGCGTACCGCTCCGGTTTTTTTAAATATTAATATTCGCTACGAAATGTTTTCTATTTTCTTTTCCAACTTCAATAGCAATAATTGAAGCTATCGTAGCTTGAACGTTTAATTTCGACAAATACTTCTAAACCTTTCCAATAACAAGTTTAGTAAAACTCATGTTAAGTTTAGCCATGCCAAATACAACTTTTAAAAGTCTTAAGGCTAATGGAAGCAATGTAGGGATATTTTTAAGGGTATTCTCTGCCTTATCGGTATATTTTAGGATGCATTCCTAGCAATTGCTATTGAAACACCGTGTAAAGTGCAGAAAGTATGCCAAAAACACCAACTGCTAGGGGAGGGTAATTAACTGTTGTTGTTTATTTGTTTACAAAACTGAAAGTTCTTTCTAGTTTTAATTTGTGGTTTACTAAACGTTAACCATTACCTTTACATACGAAAACATATGAACCGAAAAGAGGGCGATGAAGTAAATAGCGTTGTAGTGTGCGATGTAAACATACTTTACGAGACGCCCGTAAGCGCACGGTACATGGTTTGATTATAAAGTTGTTCTTTACGGAGCGCAACAGACGCGCTAAGGAAGGAAGTTTGAATTATTTCATCATTATTATTGTTCCCCCGCGTTGCGTAAGCGACGAACCTTGCACCGAACGGCGTAGGGAGCGGGCTAGCAACGCGGGCTGGCGAGAACGAGAAGACAAGCAAAGTGAACCAACGCAATGCAAACGCAATGTAAGAAAAAAAGGCCATCAACTGAAGGGCGTCCGTTTTACGAGGCCTTTTGTAGGGGTTTTTTTTTAAATCTCCCAAGAAGTGACTTGGCTGACAACGAGATGCTGCTGCTAGGAAACATCTCAACCTTAACGGAGTTTTGTGTTCTCTTTCTCTCTCTCTTTCTTTGGTTCTCTTAGGAAGCGTATAATCCCCATTTCTCCATTAGGTTTCCCTCGGTTTTCCCTCCCGGAATGGGGAACTTTTCTTTACAGCCCCACGTCGCCGGTGGCTTATTGTGCTGTCCACCACCAAGACGCGCGTGTGACGTGTTTTCCTCAGGACCCAAGGCGGGTCGGTCCCCCCCCCCCCTCCCCTGGCCCGTTCACCCTTCCGCCCAAGACAGCTAAAGGACAATGTGCAATGTGTTCGAAGTTCATATTGTGCATCAGAGCTTTCGCTTTCATGTTTGAAGGATTGTCACAACAACGTTGCGTACACAGCACTGCCGGGCAAAACGGACAGTTTGCAGCAATCGGGAATTGAATATTTATAGTTTTCTATTTTTCCCTGCACTCTGTGGGCAGTTTTCACAAGCACAAGTTGTGCGGCGTATTTTCCCGAGCACGAAGAAAAAGGAAATAAAAACCTCTCAGTTGCAACTGAGTGCTGATGTCTAACTTTATGCTGTTTGGCTGGTCATGGTGCACAATGGGATACTTGGCGGTCATTTAGAAAAATTAATAGACTAAAATGAATGTGTGTTCAAAAGGTTTGATATGTTCGAAGCAATTTTGAAATACTTAACCACAATCATTTTAAACAGCATTCAATATTTTTATGCAAGTTTTAGAGTACGTTTGGAAGGAAATTGTTGAAAATGCAAGTAAAATTTTCCCTTTTAAACAGCGACATCCGATAAAATAACATGTTTTTATGGAAAAATAGAGCAAAACAAGGGTTTAAATTACTGAGAATGCTTTTTATAAGAGTATATCAAACTATATTCAAGAAATATTCAATCAGTTGCCTCTTTTTCGGATACAGCCTTTTAAGAAAATGGTTTTAATGGCACGCGATGTATGGACTTTTTGGTATACTGGAAAGAACATGGGATACTTTATTTTCAAATATTACAGTGAAAATGTTACATTACGTCTATTAATTGCAAAGATGTCCAATCTGAAGCAAACTTCATAAAACATTTGGAATGTCCGCTTGGTTATTCTGCCTCATCCCACTGTGCGGCGATTAAAGAAAGGCACAGAAGTCAATAAAAACTAATAGTAAAAAGGGTAAGTAGGATTCAAGAATCCGAAAACTAGCAGCGATTTTCTTCCACACATTGTTGCTTATATTTGTTCAGCGTAGAATAAACCATATAGAAAGATTAAAGGTTTTGGTTTTGTAGAAACATTAGCCACACTTGACGGATAGTTGTTATTCAACTTTGTACATTGAAGATCGGTGATCAGCTGTTCGTAACACAAGAACCTCCGATCTACTTCGATCTAAGGTGAATATCGAAGTAAAGGTAAACCTATTACTGGGTTACCGTGTGAGATTTGCGATATTTCTTGTATTTTCGTTGCCGAAGGCTTGCACATACGAGCAAGCCCTAAGGCAAGTTGTTTTTAACGTTTCTATGCACTTCCAAGACCTTGCAGATCAGGACCTATGAAGGGAAAGGGTGGTGCAGAGAATGGAGCAGACTGGTACGGTGAGAAAACAGTGCGCGAGCGGATAGAATTCCAGCGCAGCTGAGGCTGAAGGCGAAGGAACTAACGCTAAACGCACAGGTACAGGTTATGTTTCGCAGCGAGAAATAGAGCGCACTTGAGGGTGGGAGGCTTGTACCCTCTCCTTCAGCCACAGCTTGGCCCTGCATCCTTGCTGCGCCATCGTGCTGCTGCCATCGAAGGCCGGGCGGAACACTCCAACCGGGCTACGGCGGTCAATTGTTTTTAACACTGACAGCATGACAGCCGCAACCTGCGCCGCCGCCATTGCCAACACTGCCGCTCCGTCCACCGAATCCTGCCGCTTCTTTCTTCGCTGCCAACGGCACGCTTAGCCGTTCCCTTTGTCCAGCTGGCGAAGCCCTTTGCATAGGATCTCGCAGGCATAAGCGTTAACCCCCACTGCGTGCCACATTGCACAGTAGGAATCATGTGGACACAGGCCGAAGAAACCGTTTCCGGTTCGATGAATGCCCGATGAGTGTTTTATGTTGCCGTTAATTGATTTTTTTTAAGTTTTAGAATATAAAATAAATAATTTGATAATATTCAGTTAGCCAAGCTGAGAATAGAACCATGAAAAGATCAAGGAAAATTGTAAAAGAAAAGATATGCAAGAGTATTTCAAGATTTTCAATGAGTTTGGAGAAGCATTTTACTGTAACACTCAAATTCAAAATTGTTTTGATTCATTTCGAACAGTGGTAACTGTTCTGGAAAAAAACCTATTTGAGGTATTTTCCAAGTTCAAACAAATGTACTTAAATGAATGAACTTGTTGGCAAGGTTTGAATGCAATTTCTTTCCAGGCTGCGTCATCTTTAATGGAAGTTTTTTGTTGTTTGTTTGACTTATAAAAGTGTTCTATTAAACTACCAGGACGCTAAAACAAACTTCTATTCGATAGCGAACAGACTTTTGATGATCCGTAACCCAGTTTTGAGCTCAAACTATTTTAGATCTAGCATCTTGCCCTGTGACGCACGTGATTAACATTTGCAAAACCAGCTAACGGCATTCCAAACTTCAACCAAACACTGAAGACGCGCCCCAATCGCCCTTAGCAGAAGAGCGAACAGATAAGAGATTCTAGACTTCAGCTTTCGCTGTAAGATTGATTTATTGGCGGCTTGGAACGCCTCACACCACGTCACTCCTGTCCACACTTCCAGAGGCACCTGCCTCCAGGGTTTGACTCGATCGCGAACAACATCAAAATGGATTAGTGGTTTGTTCCTCTTCCTTGTTTTTGTTTGGTGTAGACATTAAATGGCAAGGAGGAGGTTTGGTCGTCATCGTGTTTTGGTGCGGCTTAAATCAATATTCCAGGTCGACAACCTTATCAGTCAAAAGCATCAAATGTTGTACGTCGGTAGGGCGAACAACACAACACAACAATGTAGACGCGACTGGCATGACAGGTAAGAATTGGCAGAGTTTCTTTCTAGGCGTCAGGAATGTCTAATCTGCCCCGGAGATTCCTCAGCAGGGAAGCTGCAGGGGATGACGCGGCGACGCAGCAGCATCAGCAGCAGCTCTATTTATGTTAATTGATAAGCTCGGGCAAGAGCACATCTCGCTCGACGGGCGTAGCTGCTCCGTCCGCTTTGTGGTCCGCTTCCGGAGCGCGATGTCAATAACTTAACACTTTGACAGCCGCGATCGCATCATCGCCGAACGCGCCGAACTATTTCTCAAAACACTCGTTCTTGCTTTCTCTCTCTCTCTCAGGTAGTATTTTTGGCTTAAAAAATAGAGGGATTTGATTGTGGCTCCTTTGAGATTATTCGTAATATACAATACATTACGATGTACAGGAAAAGGTAGGACAGTTGCAGTACAACTCAGCAATAGCTACCACCAACGCGCCTCCATCAAAGCATGCACATGGCATCGACGTGGGCAATAAAAGTATATTCAGCTCAGAAGGAGCCGCCTCTGATGGCTCCTGAAAGGCTCCGGATGCCTCAAACTACACAAACTACATCGCATCTCTACACATCAAACGGCCACAGGTCTACTGTCAACCGCCCATCGGTGGCCAACCATTAACGCACGCAGTGATCCGTCCAAACTCCCCTCCTTCTCCCCGAGGAGAAAGCAGAAATGTCATCCCGCCTAACTCGGGCGCGGGATTGCTGTCCATCATGCAAAAGGCTGTCGATAATTTATAGGAGGCTGTAGCTATGATGGGATGGGGATGGTCATGATGCAGCGGTAGCGCGATGACACACCAAGGTAGCGGGTCGTGGGTTTGATTCTCGAAACTCTGGCACCCCCTGGTCGAATGAAAGAAACTCTTATCGGAGAGAGGTCATGTTGATAACACTGGGGATGTTATCGTATTTACAGAAGAGAAGTAGCAATGATGCAATTTTTCATTAGTACTTCTACAATAGACTGTAGGAACTTTATGGTAGTGATATTTCGAATCGTTGTGACATTATTTTGTGATTAAATACGTACAAAATGTGAATCGTTAACAAGGATTTGAATGTCAAAAGAGTGCATGAGTAAGTAAGAGAGTCACAAAAGAGATGTGAACCCAAAGGAGTATTAGATTAACTAACCGCCAAAGAGATTCCTGTTTGAGATATGAATTCCCAATTAGGTTTCAGTCTTGGATACGGTGTCGCATCTCTGTTGCAACTAGAATCCTTCCTTGGAGTTCAAGTATCTGGGGTGACTCTTTTACTTACTCATTCACTCTTGATGTATTTCAATCCCTATTAAGGATTCAATTTTAAAAAGAGAGTACGCACATCACTAAACTGGAGTATCAAGTTGTACTGATGACGTGAAGAGCATTGTTGCGACTCAAATTAAAGGCTCTCATATCTGATAAAACAGAAAGTTTGAAACCATTTGTTAAGAACTATGTTTAACAAGTTGCAAATGCACAAGTGTGTTGGCTTCTCCTACTATTATCGTTTGGTTTCCACAGCATCATCCGAAGGGAGGAACATATTGTGCATCGGTTCAATTGCCGATAGCCGCGACCTCAGGGGGTAAGTGCTGATGACTTGCAGCAAACTTCCAACGCCTGGGACGGAAGGTGAAAACCCTTAGGCCGAGAACCGCTTCACCGAAAGAAGAAAATGATGATCGTTGTGCACCGTTTTTACAAAGTGAAATTTCTAGTGCAAACAACGGCAACGACCCAATCAACGGTCCCCACTTCTTTTCCCACCTAACCTCTTCCCCTCCTTCACGTGAACAATCCACCGGTGGGCCACAGAATTCACAAACGCGGGCGACTCCTAGGGTAAAGGAAAGAAAAGTGCGGAGGACTCAGGATCGCGTAGTTCAGAAGTCGACCAGGAAGAAGAGTGGTCATTTGCGGCACATTCCCGGAGGGGGAAGGAAACAGGGCGCGATGGGAAAGGCAGATCAAAAGGCAAAAGCCCTCCCGCCCGGTGGTAATGGATAAGGTGGTAGCTCCCGGAGGAGTCATTACTGTGCGCGCACCCGTGATGCATATTTGCTGCCGGTCCCGTCCTGTTTTTCCCTTTTTGTGAGAAGCACCGGTTGGGGGAGGCGGTGGTGTCTCGTGATCGTGGTAGGATACATCAAAAGGTACCTCCTGCGCATAGGGACTAATGGATCACACCATCGGTCGGAGGACTGTGTCCGCTTCCTCGCTGTCTCGGGCTGGCGTCCATTTTTCCTGAACCCACCACCATTCTCTGACAAGCGGAACTGCCAGGCCCGGGGTGCACGGCGAGTGAATATTAATGAGGAACACATCCAAAATGACATCCCAATATTCAAACACAATGACACACACACACACAGACACGCGGTGGCGGTTCATATCAAGATGCTTTCTCGCTCTCTTTCTTCCCCTTGACTCTTTTATCGCCGAGAAACGGAGGGCAGTGGTTGTCAATTTTTCTAATTGAATGTGACCGTGCATGCCGCGAAACGAGGGTAAGTGAGATCAATGAGTAGGCAAAACCCCTCCCCCACGCCACCCCCGTGGGGTGATTTCCACGCCTTTTATTAGCATTTTTCCTCCACTTCGAAACCTTGCGGAAGAAGCGCATTGAGGAGCAGTTCTATT
>KE525003.1:181625-217073 GCA_000441895.2 Anopheles sinensis
TCACCTCGCTATCACTCGGTGTAAGCGTAATTAATGAAGATGGGCTAAGGTTTCTCCGGTGGTTGCTAAGCTGCACACCTCTTTGGAGTGCACACACTACACGGGAAGTGACTGAATCTCGAAATGAGCAAACATGGCGATCGGTCAAGGAGTTTCGAAGAGCTCTCCAGCTCCTGAGGAGACGTTCGCATAATTAATATTATTTTGGGGACAGCACACCCATGAAGTACGTCCGATTAGCTAGAATCGAGCTTTGGAAGCACTGAAGGGAACACAACCGCAGGAACCAGTTGACGATGGAAGGGGTTTGATTGAATTCTGATTTCGGGCGAATTTTCCTGCTCCTGGGCGCCGGAACGTGGAAAATTTTGCGGTTGCTTTTCCCATATCCATTTGCTTTCGGGTCTGAAGGTACGAAGAATTCGACGTGGGGAAGGAACCACACACAAGATGGCTCCTTAGGTTCCTGACGAGGTTTACGCAGGTTCCGACTTTGCCCAACTAAACTGAGCCGACGCAACCGTACGCACTTTTATAGGCGCAAAAGTTTTCCGCACGCACATTACGCACACTAAGTGTAGGGGGAGGGTGGCAAGATAGGAGGAAGGAGCTTACGCACACACGCACACTCTTCTAAGCTCCCTCCACCAACTCCGCAACAGTGTGTTAGGAGTATTAGGCGGTCGAAAATAAATCAATTTCGATAAAAAGAATATTAGAAGCACACCACTTTCACGGGGTGTGTGTTTGTGTGTTGGTGTTCCGCCAATCGCGCACCCTTTCTTTCTCTCTCTATCAATCTATTTCCCCTTCTCTAGCTTGTTTCTATATCATCTTGCCAACTGGGTAGCAACCAGAAGCCCAGCTTAGCCCGCGCGCGGGTTAAGCGGATCCCGAAAAAAAGCAGACGCACACTCCTAAGCCCCGAAGACGCAGACACACGCAGCAACGCACTGGACACGCGTATAAAATTGGCACAAAGGCGAACGCGAATAAAGTGCGTTCTCGCCTTCTCTTCCGTGCCAAACGATCGGGAAGTTGGAGCACGTTCGCACAACGTTAGATAGATTAGAACACGTCCGTACAATGTCTCCCGGTTCGCCCTGCCTTACCGAACCCCCCCCGCATACAGCGTGTCTAGGTTCCACCCAACATTCACCAAGCCGCCATGATGTCGAATTTTCGCGATCCGATCCGCAGCGTGCGACAGGGCAGGGAAACATTTATTCATATTAATTCCAACGAATCGCCCCTTGCTCCTTGGACGAGGGGGAGGTTAGGAGGGGGATGAGGCTGGATTGGAGACCGCTCCCCGGGCTGGGGAGAGCGAATGAGCGATCGGTTCAAGGTTGCGGACCCTTGCGAGCTACCCTTCCACCATCCATCCATCCAACACGCACAACCATCCCCCAGCGACTCTCAGCGTGTCCGACTCAGGCCGTTGACCCCACGCGCCCGAAATTGTGGCCCCGCACCCCACCGCCCCTTTCTCCCCCCACCCGTTTGTTCATTCATCTCCCCCTCCCCCCGGTTCTTATCTTTTTTCGCACACGAGCCACGACAACGGTTTCGGTGCTTCAACAAACCTCCCCTCACAAAAGGGGTGGGAAAAAGTGCGATGGGAGGGGGGTGAAAAGGATGCAGGAGTGCGTGTGTCTACGCAGAGAGAGACCCCGCAGGGGCCGGTCCGCCATGGTGCTGAAGATTCAAGAGCAAGGCAAACGAAGAATAGGCAAAAGAGCCACTCACCCCAAAACCAAGCTGGAATGGAGTGTGGAGTGGAGTGAGGGCCATCAACGCACCCGAACAACCCCGAACTACCGCCCCGGATTCGCAGCCGATTGGGTTTTGTGTGATACTTCTCTTCCACTAATATTGTGATTGCGAAACATTGGTGGAAGAGATCGAGGCAGTGAATAAGAAGCAGCATAGGCTAGCAACGAAACGGTTAGGGGAACCGGTGGGAGGGGAAGGAGATGGGGGATAGATTCGCCCAAAAATCCAGACAAACACACACGCAAACTTCGTTGGTTTCGGAAACTGTCCTACACGGGTATGGTAAACCGTTGAGTGATTCAATTAATGCAACGGATGGTTGTTGATCGCTTTAACATAAATCAAAATACCAAAAATGTTTAGAAGCGAATGCTTTTCGAGTTTGCAGCGCATAACAATCTTTCCTTTTCCAAACAAAAAGAACGAGTTTTAACGAACGAAACTAGAAAAAAATAATCTAAGTGTAGGCTCAACGTATACCAGTGGTTTTAACACTAATCCTACTGATAAACCTGGATACCTAATCATATCAGCTGTCAACTTGACCCTTTGACTATGTTTATCTAATGGAGATAATATTCCTATTTCAAACGGCATTTTTAAATGTACATTAGTCTTCGAAATAATGTTTTATTGTTGAATCTACGACTGCGTAAAGGAATCATAAGATCGGGTTTCAACAGAACCTTGTTTTCGTGAAAATTTTTAAAGAGGCGAATGCAGCCAAGAGGCGTAAAGTCTCTATCAAAACCGAACCAACAACAACGAGAAATAGACAAAAAACCCACACACATCCGAGAAAAGTTTCACAATTTTTAATGCGAAAATGACGGCCCAGAACGTATTGCGCAATGTTACACTTTCAAATGTCTATCGAAAAGTGAAATTATCTTTATTAGTTTAAAATCAACCAAAAGCCAAAAATGCAGGCTTCAAATTGGCTAATTTAACTAATACCATCATGTCCGTTGCTCAGAAATGGGTGAATTGAACAATTTCGTGAAACATAAAAAAACATCTACTAGACCTGTTTTGTGGTTTTTAATATATCAATTAATAAAATACCCTTGGCCTTGTGTCAAATTGACGCGCTGGTATAATTAGTGTTAATGTACTTGCAGACGTCCAGGAGTTGCGCCTGTGTTCACAGGCGAGGAGCAAGGTTAGAGATCGCTAGAAACGCCGTCGTTCTAATCTCACCAGCGAATAGTTAGCGTGAAAGACCCAAGACAATCGCAAGTGGTCCAAAATGACACATTTCGGAAAGTAACCATTCGGTTGGAGCTAAATTTGGAGGACTCGATCAGGCGCTCTAGACGGGCTAGACATGTGGCTCGCAGAATATGGATAGGAAGCAGGGGATGGAGATGGGGAGCAGGGCGGGGATCCAAACCACCAATCGCACACACAATCACAATTCCGCGTTTGTTCGGATAGCAAATTCGAGGAAACAGGATAGCGCGGTCTGCGTGGCGGCGGCGGCGGCGGCGGCTCCAACACCCTATATAGCGCCTTTCCCTTCGGGGTTCCATTTTTCGATACCTCATCGTTTGCTCCACCGAACCTTCCCTTTCCTTTCCCTTCTGCTCCCTTTCGGGCCGTCAATTTCTGCGAATGGCTTAAAAATGGTGGACGAGCTCGCCAATTAGTACACGCTGCGTGCAGATGCGTGATGCCTGCCCAAATGTGCGTTAGAGCTCTCGCGCGCCCGCGGGTTGTGTGTGCGTGTGAGCGCGTTGGAGTGCAAATTGGAGCCGGGTCCGAAATTACGGTTAACGACTCCTCGAGCCGGTGGTTGCTAGAATAGAACATAGTGAGCTATAGGCCGTATCACACCGGTACAGCTTCCGATTGTTGCTCCATCACACCACACCGAAATATGCGTTTAATTGAGCAACCGAAAACGGGGGGGAAATAAAAGCGAGCCACTAATCCCGCACCGGCAATCAACACAGCGCGCGCCACACAGCTGTCATTTGTGCCAAATTGCCCTCATGGCGCGGTTTTGGTGTGCGTGTTCCTTCCTATTTTGTTTTCTTTTTTTTTAGTTTGCCCCCTTCGACTGCCTGTTCGCATCTTTTCGCCACGGTCCACCGAGCGCAACAGCAACTAACAGCACGCGCGCGCGTGAGCCTCATCATCAGCAGCCGGCCACAGCACAACAACGCGCGCCGTCGACGAACCGCAGCACCTTGACATTCGCGTTTGACCGTTGCCGGCGCACGCACACCATTTGCGCGCTGCACCGCCGAAACCCGAAGTTCAATGCCCTCCGCCCCAAAACTGGTGTGTGCGAGAACAGAGATCGCGGGCCTAGATGATAGGGAAGGGAACGGGTTTTCGGGGCGCGCGATAGCGCTCGGCACGATAGGATGGTTCAATGACGAGGAGATACCACGACAAGCAGATCTGCCCTCGGGGCCGCCCGTTCCCAGCCCGTTTTGTCGTTCGTAGCTGTTCAAGCGGTCTTGAACGTTTGACGTTTCAGGCCCTCGCTTTCAGCCTAGTGAAACGCACCCTTAAGGCAAAGGGTTCGTATAAATACATTTCCTACCTCCTTTTTGGGCTTCTAATACCCTACGAGATCCTGCAACGTGGGGTAAGAGATTCTTGACCGTTCTCTGGATATTCGCACTCCCTTCAAACGGCTTCTTCGAACCTTCAAACGGCCACATAAAAAAGGGAAAGATGGTGGAAAGGGAACACACAGTCCCCACGTTGTTGTCTGGGGTCTTATTCGCCGAATTATTTAGAAAACACACCAAACATTCACCACAAAAAAGGGCTCCATAAAAAGGGGCTCCGAAAGCAGCCTCGAGAAGGTTTTGTGCAAAAAACGTACACGAATGACGGATGTTGGGTCTTTTTTCCTTTTTTAAAATAATAGAACAACCATCAGTCGCGCGAGTGTGCGTGAACCAGTGCACGGCAAACCCAATTGGCAACACACGCAGCCGAGACCGAAACCACGCAACGCGTGGTGGTGCGAAATTGCGAAAAAGAAAAATAAAAACATATAACCAACCTCCAACTCCAACTCCAGCAGCAGCGGAAACCTTAAATTTGCGAAACATAGAAAAACGAAGGAAAAGAATGGGAGAAGATCGGCGCAGGAATGAAAGAACAGAACAACGCTGGATATAAAACCAGACTCGCGGATGGTCATAGGCCGAGGGCTCCTCTCTCCTATCGCTAAAGTTCTACCGACTTAATTTCCCAATCCCCCCACCCCATCTGCCAAGCACGCTAAATGGCTTCGCCTACGTCTTAGACGCATTGTTCCTGGTGTTAGTGGCACCCGCAGAAGAATAGAAAAAAAACAAAACCCGCCGAAAATGCGTAACTGAGAAAGCTTCGCGCGAAGCGCGCGACGGCGAAAACACACGCCACCTGCGGCTGCGGAAGAGTGTGTGTCTGTGTGTGCGTGCGCAGCTTCTATGACTACGCACCCCCACGTACACACACCTTCCAACGCAATGGAGCTCTGGATGTTGACCGTCCGATAGATGGTACCGAAAAAAATCCGTCACTTCAGTCCAACAAGATCCAATCGTCAAATGCCTACTAGTAACACTATTATCGAAGAGTCGTGAAGTATACAAACGAAGACTAAGAGTGCATAATACTAGAAGCAGTGCAAATAAAGTAATAAATAAATTGATCGTTAGTGTCATGGTGGTGGAAGACGACAGCAATATAATAAATTGCAACTGCAAGGAAACAAAATCTGACAATTCATTGCATTGCTTTCATCTAACGGTGATGTTAACAAGCAATAATTTCATTCACCGGCTCCAGAATGGTTCGGCATGGAAATATGGCAATGAAGTGTCTCTGTCAGTTATAGCCGTTAAATTTATTTATCAAAATGTTTTGTTATTGCCAACATTATGTGTTTACTTCAACGATGCCGATTATTCTTCATACAAGAAATTCATGGTACAAAATCCATGTTTAAGAAATTTCTTTTGTCAACCAGTTGCTTTGACAGATGACAGTTATACTTTGATTGTGAAAGTTGAAATAAATATCTAGCCTATCTAGAAATAACACAACGTTGTAGAAAATTGCTTCTAACTGAAATTTGCTTCCATGTTCTTGAAATTTCTACATTGAATCCTAGAAATACCAAAATTAAACCATTATACAAATCTGAATACTAAATTTTGAGCCGCGTTTGGGGATTTGTGTGAATATATAACAACAGGACCTACGCAAAACATCTAGAGCGCTCGGGAAGTTCTAACTGGGACTGAAGTTAAAAGCTTGAGCAATTTGTGCACAGAGGAGTCGGTGTTCTCTCATCGCGCTATGATGATTTCGTTTCCCCCCCCCAAATGAGACCGGGCTACACACCAGTGCCAACAGCGCATGTGCCAGAGGCTTCAAGACACTGATTCCAGCAACGACGCGTTGTAAATTGGATCGCGGAAGAAAAAAGGAAACAACAACAAGCGCAAGGAGCGGAATTATTCTCCGGGTGGTACAACTCGCGTGCGCTCCTCATGTGCGCTCATGTTTCTTAATGAAGTCCGAAGTCATGTTTGGCCTCCGGATGGACGGTGTTGTGACGTGCCGTCGTTGGACCGGCCGCATTGTCTCCTACACTCTCGCATATGCTGCCACCTTTCTACTCTATTTTCCATAAGGCACCTTTTCTTCGTGTTCGCGTGCTGTTTGTTGCCGTTGTCGCCATGTTTCGCGCGCAAAAACATGACACCGTCCCGGAGGAGGCGAGCGCGCCCAAAAGCTTATCTGCCGCGATTTGTTCGCGTGGAAAGCGGGGGCCTTTTAGATCTGGTAATTAGCATCAGGTCCAGCCGGATATATTCCGCCCGAACTGGAAGATAGGCTGAGCGCCGTTTCCGTCACGATCGCCAGGACGACGGGGAGCTCGAGCTCGGCGGTGTGGTGCGGAATGGTTATCAGATCCTTCATACGGTACACGCGCTGTTGCGAAAAATGCAAATCAAGCTTCAGCTGGACGCGCTCGAACGCTCGACGTCCTAGCAGCAGTTGGGTGGGCAGCAGAAGCGGATATTTGGTCATCAATTAACCTTTGGCTCCGGCGGGCAAATTAATGATCGAAATACAAGACTCGCGACTCGCGCAGCCTGCAGATGAGCATACGGTTCCGACGCGTCGTTTGGCAGCTCCACTGATCCCCGGTGGAAGCCATCCCGGAGGCGGACGACAACGCATTCCACTCCCAATGTCTGCAATTGGCTCGCTCAAGTCCGCCCTTTGGCGACGTGATTTTCATGTGCCCTGAAAGTGACATGAGTACTTTACTTTTCCTTTTTTTTTGCGTCATCAGCGAACGGAGTCTCGCAGTCCCAAGGCCACCACCAGGAGAGGATGGAAAGCATTATGGAGTCGGTAACATGGCCCCATTGCTCCAGGCGGTTCGGTGCAAAACTCATAAATCGGTGAAGCTGTTCCGCCGGTTTAACTCAGGCTTCCCTTTCCGAAACGGTGTAGAACGAACTTTGGCCGGGGTTGGAACACGAAACGGGAGTGAATATTGTAGCATATCTAGGTTCATCTCTAAGGAGTCATATTGTGTTCCTAAAGCAATTTGTGTAAGGTCTAACGCATCAAGTTTTTCCTTGAAGCCATCAATTTTCGTCTCAGCTTGCAATTCTAACCTTATCCAAATATTTGATCTATTTGAGACATTAACTACGGGCGTTATAGAGATTGACACTACAACTTCCAGACGGTATTTCGTCTGCGCACGCAAAATTTGCCGAACGCAGAACATTCGTCTATGTCAAAAATCATGAGCCTGATTAGCTTCATGAACCTTTAAGCTGAAGCTACATCGTCAAAAAGTTGTCCTGTTTTGTTGAGTGCCGTAAAAATCTCTCAAATCTGTCAAAACTAAACATCTGAATCCTAAGCTCCTTGGAATCCATCTCCCGAGAGAAAACGTCACGGTTCTTCCACCAGCGCAGTGTGTGCAGTGTTAAGGAAGCTTAGAACCAAAATCAAAATTGTGCTCTGAAAATAATCTCAATATCACGGAACATTCCAACGATGGGAGGGTGGGTGGACCGCCCGCGCAGGAGCCTATCACCAGCAACCTCAGGAGCAGCAGCAGCTCGAGGAAAAGTTCGATAGACCTTCCATCATATTGCGGCGAGTCGACGTACGCCAGATCCCGAACGGACCGTCGTCGTGCGACTTCGCACAGCATTGTGTATTGTTGCAACAGGAGAGAAAATGGAATGGGGGAGGAGTTGTGAGGTCTTCAGGAAAGATATGTTGTAGGAGATAGGCCACCACCACCACCGGGGAAGAGATAATCATAAAACCATTGCAGGGCATTGCAGCGCTCGAGAGCGACATTAAAAAATTACCCGCTTCGACGGAGGATCATCATCCTCCACCCGCTGCCACCAACGCCAACGCGCTCGTTCACAAACCACCACCCCCTCCATCCTCTTTCTTTCCCCGACCTCCCTCTCCTTAGGGCTATAAAACATCGACCAGAAACTGTCCAGAACGCACCGACTAGATGACGACTACCTCATCCTTCGCCTCCTCCTGCTCCTTCACCGCGTCATAGTAATGTCGACTTTCCGAACCAGAGGATCACGATCACAAGGCGTTTCGCGCTTTTCGCTCCGCCGGTTTGTTGCTTCTGGCGGTGAAAACCGGAGCTTGCAAACACACGGTGCGCGTGAGACTCCCACACACACACAGACACACGCGCGCGCGCACACACTGCACCTTTCTTTGCGGGGGCGGCGCGCAAGCGAAGTGTAGGAAACGTGTCGTTTTAGGTCACGTTCGCGGATTTTAAGGCCCGCGAGATCTCCCGACCGAACCGCTTCGGTCCTGTTTTTCTAGAGCGACTCCGGGTCTTGATGCACCCCCACCATTCCCCCCCCCCCCCTCCAATTGTGAAGAACAGGGCGAAGGGCTCATAGAGCACGTACCCGCGCGCTACGAGTTCCTACGTCTTCCTCGTAAAATTTACTACATGCCTCTAGGGCACACACAACGCAAAACAAAGCGCATAGCAAAAGTGGAGTCATTTGGAGGTGGCAAACAGGAGGCAGGAGGAGCTCAGTGAGTGGGGAGGGGAGGGGGGGGGTTGAGAAAATGAGAGGAAAAATAACCTGTACCTCGACTCCTCTAGTGCACCCTACTTCAGATCCTTCCGGACTCCCAGAAATAGCGCCTATGGCCACTAGAGGAGCCTTTAAGCAAGAGGGAGTGGTGAAGAATGCAGTGAAGGGGGAAGTAGTTTCCATGGGTGGTGATGGTGGTGTACGCCACCGGGACACTATACAGCCCGGTATAAGGCGACGACCCAGCGTGCTCGAGCGCGCGCGCGCGCGCCCGCGTTACTTATTGGCGATTGTTGGCGTGTTTCGTGATCTTTTAGTTTTATGTTACTCCTTTAGCTAGAGAGAGCCCCCTTCAGCTTCTTACCCTCGCGAGTATTTTTTTTTGTGCGCTCGTTTTGTTTTCCCGTGGGTTCACTGCTTGCCCTGGTGTCTCCCCCTGATCCCCTTACCCCACCACCTTCCATCCAGGAGCCCTTCCGGGACTTTTGCGTTTTGTGTGTAATTTTTGTGATGAGCTTTCTCGCGAGGAGCGCCTAGACGCATCATAAAGCCTTGGGTAGCCGGCGGGCGTTGAAGAAGTGACCGGGGCACCGGAGAGTGGGCACGTTTAACTTTACAACCCCCCTACACACACCCTTCGGGGGGAGAAGAACAAAACCTAGGGATGTGCAGAGTGTACTATTCTGGCAGATTATCTCTCGCCTTGAAACCGATCTTTCGGGGGGCTCGAGAGCGTTCCAATCATGATATCGAGCGATGATGGGGGAATGGGGATATGAGATGATGGTTGTTGAGGGCCCGAAAACCGCGAGCAATGCAGCGCGCAGGAGAATCGTGATCGACCCAACTGCCCTCCTCACCCCCGCGCAGCAACGATTCGCGGAAAAGGTAAAAACACAAAACGGACGCGATGGGACACGAACTGCTGCGAGTCGATGGCGAAGAACCGCAAGCGGGTCCCTAATCGCGCGGGAGCTGCAGCAAAAGTGCATCTTTGGTCTTCTTTGTTAACGCCGGGTCACGGTTTTTTTTGCGAAGGAGAAGAATGCCTGAGCCCCGCCGAGTGTATCGACGCGATTTTCACGACGCTCACGACACACACGACGTTCTCTTGCACGTGAGAGTTCCCGTCCGTTTCCCGACCACACGCGGGAGGAAAACCGTTTCCCCCCGGAGAAGCCCGCTCCTTGCGCAAAATGACTCACGCCGAGCCATCTTTCCACGGCCTCAGCGGCCCGAAGAAGAGACCACAGACCCTGACCTGCCCGGGTCCTCCACAGCCTCTGAATCTGCATCTCGAAGTATAAAATGAGGACCAAAAACAAAAGGAGGAACTTACCTTGTGGGCACGGATGGAGGCGCCCTCTGAGCAAGCGAGTGTGACGTCCACCAAACTCTCGTCCTGGAGCAACTGACTGAACACCCCGAGAAGGTTGGATTGATGATTGTTCCACCTCAAGCAGTAATGATCACTGCCCATGTCGGTGACAGCTTGCGCTGCTGCATTTTGGTGCGAGGGCCGAACCGGAAAGAAAACAGAAAGAGACGTTACGAAAAAGATTAATTAAACGACACGACAACGAGGGAAGGGCACTTGTATGTATGAATTAGTCCAGGGAAAGGTGTAGAAGGAAGAAGAACTTTGGAGATGTCATACGCTGTAGAGAATAAAATAAATAAACAAACAAATAATATAAGAAAATGGTAAGTAAGTACAAATTAATGCACGAAATGAGCAAATTCGCAAACGATGGAAACGATCGTACAAATGACAGATTTCATTAGCTCAAGTAAAAAAAGAAACAGTCTAGAAACAAGTTCTTTACACTACGGTATGAAAGCATAAGTAGATGAAACAAACGCACTAAATAGGCGACTTGCCTATTTATTTCAGTAACCACAAGTTATTTTCATCCTTTTGGGTTTTCCAATATTCGTCTTTTTCGTTTAGGGTTTTGGAGGAATGTGAGATGCCTTCCTTTTGGAATTGTTTTGACTTGTTCCAATTTGCTTGATGTAATAGATCTGAGTTTTCTAACATAATATCGGGTTCCTGTTTGACCCGATCGGATTTTGCTGACAAAGCCAAGTATGGTTTCCTTTGCCTTTTCTCTCCTGTTTTATTTTTCGTTTGGTTTGCCCTGGATGTCTAAGTTCTAGAGGCGCTTTTGGTGTTTCATCCTGAAGATTAATTGGCGATAGAAAAGCACAAATGTTCATCCATTTTCTAATGATATTTTTCGTTTTAATAACTTTATTCTAGGCCTTATTCCCTTTCTTCTGCAGACTTTGCTTCACTTTCACCGCAAATTCGATGGAAACACTTCCCTGAACGGAAGAAAATGAGCTTGTGATCCTGCTCAGGAGGTACGGATGATTGCCTACGCCTTGCTTGGGGCACGGTGCCGCAAGAAGCGCAACAATGGTGCGCGTGTGATGTTTCCCCCTCCCCTGTGTCGCAGTTGTAACCCTCCGCAACAGCCCGGGAGGAGGGGACCAAACACCGCCACATGTGCTTCACACCTATGCTGCAAAAAAGAAACCTGACAGCGAACATGCACTCGTAACAGGCGGTACACGGTGCGCGAAGGTCCCGTACATCGGGTTCTCTTCCCTCCCTGTGCATCACACTGTGCGGAACAGGGATCGACACCCACAACCGGCAGCAGTGATGAGCAGTCGCCTGCCCCTCAACGGATACTCTGGTGTTTGTGTTTAAGGCATTCAGAATGTTTTAGATCTACTAGTTGTTTGAGGACCTGTTCACATACTTCAGGAGACTCCTGGGTTACTTTAAATTATTTAATATCTAAGCAATATATTTTAATGAGATTTACGAAGTGACAGAAGAATTCATCAATCTCTCATTTCAAGACTCGTTAGTCTCTGAATTAATCCAAAGAGTCATACAGATTCATGAATCAGAATCAGAATAACCAAAGCGAACAGTAGACCAATTGTTAGTTAAGGAGCCTTTGCTCCATTTTCAATGAATTTACTACTCAAATCTGGGATGATACCTGTTCCGTGTACTCCGTACGTTTAAAAGGCCGTGCTATAACTCGCAATGCTAATTTGCCACAAACCAGCACTGAATAAATTAAAGCTTATTTGACATCTATAGCGTTATTGTCAGTGCTATATAGTCCTTATTGAAAGACATTTCAGAAGTGATGCATCATTTGGCATTAGAAACCGATCGTTCACCGTATATAACGCACGCAGCAGCGGTTCTATAATGGTGCAGACGACAAGCCCTGCAGGTGTCCCACTCAACACCGCCGGTCTCGGACCATTTCAGGCGTCCATACTTGTGTGCGCCGGAGCCCCGGCCGGAGACTGGCTCGATGATCGAAGTAAATCGATAACCTTTGCGGACCCAAGGCACCCATAATCGAGCCATCGGCGCCTAGATGCACCCGCACCAGAGCAAGTTATCAGCAGCGCCAATCGGAAAAACCGGGCCCCGGTTAGATCGCAATGGGCGATTTCAGTGCAATGATGCGGCGATGAGTGCGGATTTGATCGTGCGCACTCTCCCATCTGGGCTATCGCGCTGATGATCGGTTCCATCGGCTTTCGTCGCCCAGGTTTCCTGTAGGACGACAGTGCGTGCGGCGGAAGGGAATGGGGGAGGAGTCTGGAAATTTGATAGAGCACAGGAGATCAAGGAGCGCGGTTTGGTGTCGCAGTACAACAGCGAAAGAACGGGAGAGTTGAACGAGAGCGCGCGTCCAAGCCTTAGATCAACGAATGCTGATACAGCGCGCGTTCTCGAGCGAACACACGCGACGAGAGGTGTGTGATGGACTTTCGCCACCGTGTGTACACCTTCGGCTTATCCGATGCAGTGTTGAGTTTCACGTGGCCCCCTTCCACTGCCTGCAACTGCCCAGAGCTGCACCGGCGTGCAGTGTGCGTAGGCAGTAGATAGAGGTGTGACTAGCAGGGCGATGGAACTATAGGGAACCGGGAGCACACTCTAATGGATAGAACCCATCCCTGTGCGCAGCGGTTATCAGGTGACGCATCAGAGAGAAGTTGGTGTGGAGGTTTGCCAACCCTCAGTGCGATAGGTGATTTGCATAGACCCTGCGCTCTACCCTTCAGCGTGACCATTCGCTGACCTTCAGGAAGTTCCCAGAGAGCTGGCATACGGCGGCCCACGTACGGTTCCCAAATCAAAACGAGAAGTCCCTCACCAAAAGCTGCCGGAACCCAGCATCCGCGTCTGCAGGTAAGCAACTAAAGCAGAAACCACGATGTCCCGTCCCCAATGCGCACCCGAGCACACTAATTACCGATGGAATGTGACACTTCGCGTACCGCGTGCGGCACGCGGTTGCGTTGCAAGAGAATTGCCGCCGCACAAAATGCAGCCCTTTGCTTACTTTATGCGATTTGTTATTTTTACTTGTCCAACTATTTCGCGAGCTTGCGATCATACCACCGTGCGGGCTTGGTACGCTCGATGTCGTTTCGCTGGCAGGCTGCACGCCTTTCGATCTACGTACGCCCGGTAACCAGCCCCTCTTGGACCTCTCTCACTCTCGTGGTCGGTCACGACTGCGAAATTACGGGAAGTGAAATATTTACTGTAAGGCCAGTCGCGTTTCCCTCCACCGTAACCACCGAGAGGGTTCAGGTATCCGGGAGGAGGAGCCGGTGGGTAGGCCTCTACTACTTCTGATACCTCTACTCTACCTGTAGTACTACCCCGCGAGATTGGTGTGAGATCGCCGTGTGTACATGTATATTTAGATGCGGAAAAAATACCTTCGGGGGAGAAATGTGTTCCAGGCGCATGTAGTGGCACTATTGGGCGAATAAATCTTAATAAAGTGCATACTGTGATTGTGCTCGGTGCTTGCGAAATCCTACCGCGGTGCCGGATTTCATCTGTAGCGCGCGCGCACTCGAGCCTTTTGAAAAAGCTCTTGGGGAGGATAACAGAAGATCCTACGATCAAATCGCACCACGCGCGAACTGGAGCTGCTGGAGCGTTCGACGTTTGATAAGCTATTCGCAGATATAAGCTGTCCCTTTAGGGCGGCTTGGATGAAGCTTGGCACCCAAGGGTTAACAAGTTCCGACAGCGTCCCCACTCCTGAGCAGCCATCATTCTTTGCCGCCGCCATGCGTGTGCTATTCTAATGTCGCGGGCGCATACCACTCGCTTATTTGCTAAGTCATCATTCAGTCCCTGCCCAATACGCGCGTGTGTGTGTGTGTATGTGTGTGTGTGGCTGGGCTGCACGCTCGTTGTGTCGGCGCGGCCCACGCATCGCCGATCACGATTCCCTGCGGAGTCAGGAGCAGGGCTCAAGTAGCTCCGGCTCCTCAGGCGCGCGATTGGCGGCGGGCTCAGTTCTGACGTATACGTGCTGTGTGTGTGTGTTTGCCGCGGAACGATTTACGCATGCCCAGGGTTGCGCACCGTGGTCAAACGCACCGTACTGGTATATCCGCGTGCGAACACTAGAGAGTGAGACAGGGAGATGCAGGGCCTGGATATATGGTAGGGCTGGCGAGCGAGTGATGGACTCATTAATTACTTTATTTATCTGCTTGCCTAACTGGCTAACTTAACCATGCGCTGCTGCTGCTGCTGCCGCTGGTGCTGCCGGCCCGGAAAAGTAAAGGTTGTCGCGTGTGTGTGTGTTTGTCCTCCACCTGGAGCAACGGAGCACGGCACGGCACAGCTTTCACCTACTTGGCGGCGCGCAGAACTCCAACGCACCCACGCCCACAACGTACAGTGGAATAACGTAGAACAATCAATTGGACATTTCAAACAAATGATGAATATCCCGACGATTTCGACTGTCTTCAACCGATACTGATTCGAAAACATGAAAGAGTTCTTTTTCCACTGGAAATCCAGATGGCACCACTGTAGTATGGAAAATGATTGGTACTAGAAATGTATGCAGTCAACCGATATAATGCAATAATCAAATGCGATATTCGAAAACACCTCTGTCCGTAACAACATTGAATTTCCTCGAAGACTTTAGCACCTTCTTTCTATTCAATTGATATGTACCTCGCGCTGTAGGACTTCCATTGCACGTTGACTGCCAAGCGGTGTTAGCACACTTTTTAGTACAATCTTTTCCTATTAAATTTGTGTATGAAATTTATCAAACGTTCGGTTTTCAACGACCTGGCAAAGACTAACCTTCCTAGAAAATTAGTTTTTAACATTACTATCATTTTCATGTTGCATTTTCCTATATTTATAGGGCAAAAGCTTTTTAGAACTAATGACAGCTGGCTAGCAAGAATGATAGCCATCGCAATCAACGTGTTAAAAGGCTTTATCTCAGAACCAAGAAAATTTGGCAAGCGCACTTCTTTAACAGCAAAACTAGCCCAAATACATTTTGAGACTATTTTGTTTTTTCATTGCCAAAGTTTAAACCCCTTGGTTTTTCTTCAGTTTCTAACAAAAACATGTTTTTTTTTGCTCTCACCCAATTTTTGGGTGGGATGGCGATCAAACATGCTAAAATTCAAAGAAGAAATTAACCTCTTTTTAAGTTCATTAAACCAATCGTTTTTTCACATTTTTTTCACTTTTTCAACATTGACAGAACATCAATCTATGTATTATAATAAATTTACACAAATATTTTTCCTTAGTTAATTGTCTGACTATGGTTCAAGCTTATTCCCATTTCGAACGCTATACACGCTTCAATTTTTACAGAAATGTCCACCACCTTATCCCACCGTGCAGCACCCACTCAAAGCCTCGGCCGGCGAGCCTTCCACAGCAAGGGCCTTCCGCCAGTGGTTTGCGATGTGGTGGTCAACAAACTGCGTGCGCGCGCACACTTTGCATCGCGCACGGAAGACAAATAAAATAAACAAGAAGTAAAATCAAGAGAAGCAAACAATAATAAGAAATAAAAAGGAATGCAGCCGGGCGTGAAACGCAGGATCCGAAAGGTTGCCAGCCAGCGCGCGCGATTATCCGGGTCGAAACGGGCTGAGGCCAACGTGAAAATGTTCCACGACGACAGCGGAGGAAAACTGCACAAGGCTGCGACTTGCAAAACACAGGTTTGCTTCCGACGTGATGACTTACTTGAGCTTTCTTTCTTTTTGTCGCCTCCCGGTTTTTTGAAGGCTTTACCAACTCTGACATTTCTCTTATTTGTTAAACAATTCTATACCTTACTCATCCTATTGGACATTTTTGTCATTTCACACTTGAAGTTAGGTGTTTAAATAGCTTTTAGCTCCTTGATTGAGCTCTTTGCGTACTTTTCTTCAATTAGAACTAATTTAAAATATTTGTTTTCCCTTTCTGTTAACTACCCTACCATGAAAGGATATTTATACAATATTGTATCTTAACCTAATCTTGTTAGTTTTGCCATTATATTTCTATCAAAAATCTGACAGCTGTAACATCTATGAACAAAGAGTTTTCCTTAAGATCATTAGGTTAGAAAAAGCAATCAGAAAAATAACTTTAATCGTCGCAAGAAAATCCAAAAATAAATGCGGATGTAATGTCTCACGATCGTAACAAATCACCCAGGGCACGGTACAGGGGAGTAGATGTTGCAATGCCCAACCGGATAAGGCCGGCACTAAACATAAGTTGAGCAACTCAATCAAACCAAACGGAGAGTTCAATAAATGCACACAGCAAGCCTTTGGACACCATTTGCCATTTGGTTGGCGGCGTTGGAAGCGAATTTATGCGCTGCTGCTGCATCGTAAAGGTGCATAAGGGAGGTGGAAGGGCTTTCTGCGGGGTTTGTGTATGTATGTGTGTGCGTGCGTATGGGTGGTTCATGGAATTATTTATATTAAGCTATCATGCAGCCACCATAAACAAATCTCACCCGCACTAACTGTTCTCCAAGTGGGGTGGTTTTTTTTTCATCTCCAGTAAGCCTTCCTCCCCGCCACGTACCCATCCACACCCTCACCCGCGAACACGCACACAATTATTTTTATATTTTTAATTCTATTTAACTAACTTTTAATTTCAACAAAACGATTATTTTATTACAATCTCCTTCTAGAGAAGGCAAAGGAAGAAGAGAGTGTATGTATTTGTGTATGTTAGTGTATAATGCGTGTTCACAGGATGAAAGAAACCAATCCCGGATAACAGATTGTCTTAACTCGGAGCTACCGCCTCAATATCGGCAGGACAGTTCTGGGCGAATGCTGGGTGTGCAAGAAACCCCGAAAACCGTCGCATAAGAAGCAAAACAAAAACAAAACTGCCCGTTGCATTGCAATAATTCGTTCCGTCGGGCGAATGGAAAAGGGAAAAGCACCGAGAGGATAATGATGAAGAGATGTGTTGTGGCTGGGGAGGGGATCGAAGGCAAGCAAATCAAAAGCGGCACGTACGTGTACGCGTCCGAAACGCAACGGAACTGACAGAAAATCCCCATAATGCAATATGTTAATGGCGGTGTGATAATCTTGTAAATTACCGTTCCCGCGAGTAAAAAAGGAAACGCTCGAAAGGGACATGCGGAGGGCAGGAGGTGGACGCATTGGTAGTGTTACGTCAAGTAGCTCTTTTGAATGAGCAGAGCTGTGCGACCTAACTCTTATAAACGAACAGTGTCAGTGATGCCTTAAATTGCTGAGCCACAAAATGTTTTGTTTTTGGAGAAGGTAGCTCGGTGTTTTGTGAGTGAGCTAGATGGCTCACCTGCTCCCTACCCAACACTACACGTCGCTTAGCAATCCTCCTGCGATTGGAAAATCGGGAGGGAAAAAACCGCACCACCCTACGAGAGGTGTTTTGATGCGGCATACAAGGAGAGATAACGTAAAACTAACCAAAGTGAAATAAATAAAAAACTGCAAACGAGACGAAAAAGCGAAGAATGCTTACGCAAATTAAGGAGGTAGCCAGAGGGAGAGAAGGATAGGACCAGCCTGTGCGAATACGCAGGTTAATCAATTTCTTCACGTCATCTTGAGGTGTACATCGACATGTAGAGAGTGATTTTTGGATCGGATTCTTCCTTTCCTACACACATCTCACTCATCGATAGTTCACCATAGTACTATAGTATGTATAGCTCGTTAGATTTTTGTGACTTGAAATTGCATTTATTATGGTTTAACCCTTTGCAAGCCCAACTCTATTCTGGGATACTATTTTTGTTGTCTACAATTTGTATCGATGGAAGTTGCATATTATTTTACATATTTGTCTTATTTAAATTACGCTCTTTTAATATGTACAGTTGCACTTTTCCTCTTACATAGAGCGAAGTGGCGCTGCAAGTAAGAAAAATCATAGAAATGTCAGATTTTAAGAAAAGAGTTCTAATATAAAAATCTAAAACCCAACAACATTTCAACATTCTGGATTGAAAACTGTTCGCTTTCGTAAAGCCTCAATTGGCTCGATGATTTCCTGAACTATTACAGCCAATAATCGACACAACGCGCACGCTTCTCCCAGAGTTTCGTGCCTTTGGAACTGGTCCTCAGATAGGTTGAAAACAAAAACTAATTACAAGAGGGAGAGGAAAAAAAACCACGGTGAAGCCACGAAGCAACAAGCTGCGGTGGAGAATGGTGGTACTAGGGGCGGGGTGGGGAATGGCGGCATGCTGCGGTCGGGTCGTCGTGAAAAATCATGATTATCATGGGGCAGCGCAAAAAAAAACAACCTGGAGTGTACGTGACCGAAGGTGCAGCCGCCGATCGAAGGATTTCGGAATGTGCCGTACACATCCCGAGAGGTTCCTCCCGCAAGCTGCGCTGTAATAACGGTTGCACACTTCATTCCACCATGCGCGCACACACATAAAGAGCTCGTAATTTAAAACCATACACCCACCCAAGTGCATGCAATGCACCGCACTCTTTTTCTGCGCCCCCCATCGAAGGGAGGGTGTAATCGATCTAAGAATGCATAAGGGTAAAGGGGGAGCGGTGGTACGGCTTTAGGGCTATAAATTGGGAGGCAGGAAGAGAAATTAATTTCCCAACTATCTGACTGACCCACTACGAACAACAAACGCCTCCCGCGCTCACCCTCTGCCAAGCCTCGCGATCTAATTTGTTGGCGCAGAGCTTTTCGGTTTTCCGCGAGCAACGCGAGCGAGCGGTGGAAAAGCAGGAAGACAAATGGACTCCACCACCGCCACCTCCAACGAGCGTAAAGGGTGAGTGGGTGGGTTTGTTTGGCAGCGTGCACAGGAGGTGCACGTGTGAGAACGAACGCGTGGTAGAAGAGACACGCGGAAACCGGGCAAAACGAATGAAGTGAGACGATCATTAATTTGATTACGCGTGCAGCAACTCTACTCGCCGTTGGGTAGGAGGGGGAAAAGGGGTGGGGAGGAAGGGGGAGGGAGTCACAGATTGGTGTTGAACCGGAGCGTTACCATTTCTTTCGGACCTTAGCCTAATGGTGTGCACAGCTAGGAAGGACAGGATCTCGTTCGCGAGAGAATGTACGAGTTCATAACCGAATAATTCACTCCCTCAGACATAGGAGCAGAAGAGGAGCGAGGGAGTTGGGGGTAAAACGAGGTCAGGGTTGGCGCAGGAGACGGTGTGTGTGTGTATGGTATGGTGGGTGGGTAGAAGATAAGAAGGACCTAACGGATTGGCTTTCGGTGTTCAGTTCAGGCTGATTGAGAAACTCCTAAGGCGTTTTTCCGCTTAGGAGCTCAGTAGATCTCTCCCCCCTCTGTATCTGACCGACCTCAAGCTCGTACGGAGCAGCTATAAAATCACTATCAGCGTGTGCCGGGTCCAACAACAACGTTAGAAGGCACTCCTGCACCTAACACCGACTTCAACCAAAGACCAAAGCCGCCGCAGTCGGAGCGGGACTCCCAGGAATTAGTTGGCCTATGCGCGCACCGGACTCACGCAATCACGCATGCGTCGTTCCGCCGCACGATGTGCGCATTTAATAAACAAATGGTTTCCATAAATAAGCTCCTTTACCAGCGCCTTAGCCTATCACAGCTCCTCTCCTTGAGGCGCAGCGACATTAGGACTCCCCTAGGAAGTCCGGGAACTGGGTACGGTGTACGTCACCACGCTTGTTCTGGGCGCTACTGATGACGTTTTGTGTGCATGGGAAGCAGGAGGAAGGTGAAGTAACCCACAACCTTTTGCGGATCGAGACGGCTTCCAAGGCGACTGGGACATGAGAGCGCGGAAATCCATTAACTCCTAAGCCCTATGCGTGAGAGCGCGCACATTCCATCCCCCGGCTGGTGGGTGATGAAACAATCTTTCCGCAATTTGTTGCCCCAAACCCATTCCAATCTCGGGTAATCGGCAGCTATCTGCATCTGCCGTCCAATCGTGCAGCGTGAGCGAACACGGCACGGGAGAGTTGGCCACGGCCTAAATCCAATATCGCCGCATCAATCTACGCATCCACCTCTTCCAAGGCACGCGCGGGCGCGCGCGCCAAAGGAACCTCTAACCATCAGCTCCAATGCACGTCTCGACTGGCGAACGGTTAATCTGTAATCTCATTTACCATGCCACTTCCGATGCGTTGCACCGATATAGTAGCAGTAGGACCGGGGTGCCCAAGAGCCCAGGAGCCCCCAAAGTATTAACGACCGGGCGCAGAGAATGTACGGTCGGTTGGGTTCCAAACCGCGATAATCTTAAACGACATTTCAACGCTCGCGCAACACTCGGAAGGCATCCTAGGCACGTCTCAATTGCACAAATGTACAGTTAGGCAAATCGTAATGGGTTAGGGCACCAGGGTCCACCTTAGGGTTGCGTTCGCGACTCCTCGCGTGGTAACTGGTTTAGGGCAGAGATACGCTGAAAACGTTTAAACCAATGGGAAGATATAACTCAATACATTCGTGTGGTAAGCTTAGACAATTCCTGCTAAATGCTCCTTCATTGTCAATACCTGCCTGTTTTGGATTAATCACAAACCACGTCCCTTAAGAGAAATTAACTTTATCTTAAGGTCATTTACTTACAGTTCAGCCTAAGCCAATTTTGCTCGATGTTAAGAGACACAAAGAGGCATGAGCTTATCCGATGAGAATGGACGATGCATCCACTACACATTAATACCTCTGATTCCTAGGGCGAGGCTTTCCTATCTCTTCACCACGAGAGCATCGCTTTATCATCTAAGATGTGGCTACAATGTAGTCGGAACCGCGGGTATTCCCTACTCGACTCTACGAAGCTTGGAACTATGACGCCAACAAAAGACGTATATGTTCGACAAATCGCTACCGACCCGGCCCGGGTATACTTTCGCCTTTCGCGCACAAAAGGACTTTGACAGGTGCAGAAAGAGGGAGAGAGTAGGCAGGGCGAACTGTGCCTGATGCTAATGATATATGCTGTCGATCGCGGGTCGAAATCAAATGGTGAAACCTGCATACAACAATGTATAGGCCATGGTCAGCTGGGCGTCTAGCAGGTTCCAGGCGAAAACACAAGGATCTGGAGCCCTTTTATTTCCCGTTTGCAGTCTGCAGCGCGCAACAGGTGAGGCGAATCGGTAGTTATTTACAGATCGTTAGAATTATGCTTAGCCGACGCGGGTTGTTTCTTTGTGTGGCTAGGCGGGTCTACACCCCGGAGCTCCAACTCCAAGCCTGGAGGAATGGCCGTGAGAGTAATAGATTTTTGTGCTTTGCAAAACCACAACTTATCGCCTTTCACCCACTGTGCGTTCGGCTCCTTCCAACATAAAGTGAGTTGGTATACGCTTTTCATCAACCTGTTCAGGCTCTATTGCATGTGACATTGTAACTTGCGTTAGGTAGTAGCGTTAGGTTCCAACGATGCAATCAATCAAACCTATCAAGCCTGATTTTTCTGACAACTGTTAACAAATTTCATTTCAAGGCACAATCTGTCTGGGAAAGTTCGGTTTATAAATACTACATCGAACGGAGTGTCAAGGAAGTTTGTTGTGTTTTGTGTTATTTCTACCTCCGACCTCCTCGTTCAATGTTATGTATGGTAATAATTCTGACAACTCCTTTATAAGTAAATAAAAATGTACGTTTTTGTAACAAATGCCTAGTGAACATGGCTTACATGATATCCCAGACTAATTACATTGTTTTTGCTAAGTTCAAGGCTTTGTATGTAATTTTTATCTGCTTTCCTTTTTACAACATTTTGACGTATCATCTCTTCAAAAACCTTTTAACCCTTACTTTAGATTCATTTCTGCCAAAAGTTTAAGGGATTTCGAAACATACTCTAAGAAATTATGATTGTTAGTTGTTTACTTATCAGGATCTTACAAGAAACGGTACAGTTTATGCTTTCACGTATACTTTTCCTAACATCATGATTAAGATTCAATACTTTACTACTAAACATACAGCAACTCTTCATGTGTAGTCTTTTCTACTATATGCTACGATATGTTACAAATTTCTGAATTTCTATAAGCAGTATCTTTAGTTTCCAAAGCAAAAATTTAATGAGAGTGAGGTAATTTACAAACTCACGCAAGTCCAGGAGGTCATATAGCAACAGAGTGAAAGAGTGTGTATACTTCACTCTAATCCACGGAGAAAACGACTAAAGTAATCGTGACTCCGCATTCGACACCTGCGCCTATGGCCTGGCTAGTTTTCCTCATTTTCCCCTCCCCGTGTACGGCTTTCCCAACTTTTCGCCGCAAACGACGCCAGCCAAACACAACAACGGCAACGGGAGAATCCATTAGCCCTTACACCTAATGCGTAATAATCTTCATCATCGGGACCGGAGCGGTTGATGGTACCGAAATTAGCACCAATAAATGACACCGACGACTCCGAGGGTGATTTCAGCGAGTCATCAGCGATTGGGCTCCCGAGTGTGGCTACTAGTGCGATGACCATGACGCCACGGAAAGCACAGCGTGCGAGCGTCGAGTGCATGATGTTGGTGGTGGGAATGGCCCGTCTCGCCAAACAGCGGCGCCCGAGATGGCAGAGATCCACCGATAGCCATCAGGCTACCGCCGCGGATCATCGTCGACACGGTGGTAATTGATGTGACCCACCGCTGAGAGCGCGCGCGTCCGCCCTGTGCTTGTTGCATCGCACACAGCAGCTGCGCAGCAAAGTCGACCAGATGCATCATTAAGCCACCTGTAAGCCCTGGTCTCCCCTCCCGCCGGGTAGTGGTTTGTCAGTGGCCACACACCGAGATCGCCACAAAACCTCTGCACAGGTTCGCGTGGGCTCTCTCTCCCTGTATGCAGCCCGACTTCATCAGCTCGCATGAGTCAGCGCGATCGATAGCAAGTGCAAGAAAGGCGCAAGCGAATGCAGAGAGAAATGTGCAAGTTTGTGTTTTGGTTTCTTCTTCCCTGAACCTGATCCGTGGGACCCCAGGAGAAGTAGACTTGGATGGTAGAAGCGCTCGCACCCTTCTTTCGGTTAATCTGACACAATAAATGCAGTTTCCCGCTGGCACACAAAAGATTGGAAAACAGTCCGCACACTGGATACTCATGCAAAAGAAGATAGAAGAAGCGGGAAAACCAATGCCAACAATACCATAAAACATCATTTTAAAGTAAAGCAGCTATACTTCAAAGTTAAATCAACATTGTAAATAAAATCTCCTAGCATGTTTATTAAAGAACAACATCGAATTAACGAAGCAGTATAAGAAATGTTTCAAGTAAAATGTTGATTGACATATGCATAACTCTATAATATGGTCGTAAACAGAATCTTTATAAATATAAAAAACTTTTTGAGTAAAGTCTCCTGGCTGTTGACTCAGATATAGGCCGAAACATTAATAAACAACATCGTCTTAAAACGAAGCAGCAATACTTCTGTGTATAATCATGCTTAACTAAACTAACTTTTCGACATATATTAATATATTTGTATTCATTTACAACATCTTCTTAAGACGTAGAAGCTTTTCAAGTGGAGACTCCATTTCTGTTTTTAATGAATATCTGAATTTATATACAACATCCTCTAAAACCGAACCAACCATATTATAAAGTCACAGGATTGTTTTCTGATCAATATCTGTGCTCATATACAACAACTTCCAAAAACAAAGAACTATACTCAAAGTATTATCAACTTTCCATATTCAACTAAAACCTGTAATGATGTACAACATCAGTAAAGTTTTCGAGTGAGTAGATGCTAAAAAGGAGATGAACGAGATTTCAAGAGTTTGAGACCTGATCTTTCGTCATCCACAAGAGGCTCCAACGCCAGAGGTTCGATCCGCGATTTCCTTTAGTTACAGTTGACGGATGTTTATCTTACGCTTTATGCAAGAAGAACCTATTACTCCGAGCTCAAGCATTGGGAAGACCTCCAAGAGTTCGAGGGCAAGCGTCTGAGTGAGATCTCAATGTGCACGACGTTCGCTGTTTGCTGACTTTACTCGGAAACCAATTGTCGTGTTGCTGCTGGAGCGTATAGCGGTCGCATGTGACGCACCAAAGGCATTCAGATCTTACATCGACAGGCGATGAAGAAAACGAATGCCTGCGGATGATTTGCTGCTAATCGTGCAACTGAGATCTCGCCCTTGCAAACGGGAGGATGTTTACCAATGTTGGAACGGGAACCGTTGCAGTCCGTCTCTCCCGCTTCAGCTTCAAAGACGTCGAACTTGAGGGGACTATCGCTGAGTCGACGGTTTGGCGTTGCATCGAGCATCCTCTCGACCGTTGGCAGTTGGCAACAGCATCCTCTTTACATTCGAGCATTACTGACGCATGGCTATGAACGCGCTGAAGTAGCAGAATTGCAACACAGGAGTTAGGGCGCTCTCAAGTCCCAGTTCTCCCAGGCGGATTACCCGGTTTTAAGTGGAAGTTCAACGCATGCTCCAGATTCTGAACGTTTGCTTTTGAGGCTCCGACGACCTTCAAAGACCTGCCCGGTGTAAGCCTTGAACAACGACCAACCAAGGTTAGACCTAGCACCGGATCTGAGGCGCAGCCATTGGATAACAGCTGAAGTGCACACAGTGAGGGTGCACGAAACTGCGTCGTTAGCCCGTTGTTTGGCAAGGCGATTCTAAAAACAAACATCCCATCCGTTGGACATAGGACGTGCCAGGGCTCGCAGGTTCACGTCACCCCGCAGGACCTTTCCCTTTCATCCTCACTCTCGCCCTCTTCCTCTCTATCTCTCTCTCTCTCTCTCTCTCTTTGCGTCCATATTGCGGGCATCCCGATTTGGTACTAGAAAGGGAGATTGTTGAAGGGCTAAATTTAGTTCCACGTGCGGACGCGCACTTCTAAGCGCGTTCGATGCGCTAGCAAAACATACATACACACACACGCGCGCGCGCGGATGAGCTCAGGATCCCAACAGTCGAGCAGCAGCAGCAGAGCGTTGCCAAGTGAATCCACGGACGTCGGCGCAGCTCCTACTAGACTTTGATATTCGAAGGCCTTACGTCACCCCAGCGAATGATCTCGTACGCGGAACGTGTGTGTGTATGTGTGTCTTTGTGTATGTGTTTATCCGCTAGATACGACACTTTTTGTTATTACTCTTGCCCAACGATTACTCACTCCAAGGATATCCATCCACATTTCCTCTCGATTAAAGGCAGTGGATTTAAGAAACAGGAATATACGACTGCGTGATCAACAAACTGACTAAGCAAACAAATAGAACCAGACCTCAGCTCACATGTGTGCGTGTTGGAAAGGGATTGGAAATAAGGCCATGAAAAGCCTACACACCACAAAGGAAACGGGAGATGGTCCTCTCATCCGATAGCCCTTGCAATTATAGCCCACGGTGTGCTTTTTCGGGAACCTTCATACGTCTCAATATAGACTTCGCCACTGTCCGGATCGGCTTTGGTAGCCAAACAGAGTGTATTAAAGTCGTGGACAGTCGGGAAACCGAACGGCGTTACCGTTTGTTAAACAAAGGAAGAACGAAAACCAGCGTAGCCGTCTTATATCAAACTTTGACAATTAGCTGTCAGTCAGTGATTCTCAATGTGTAAATAGACATACATTTTCATTGAATATTCTATAGTAGACCCCTTTTCTCAAAAGGTAAGTGTCTCTGTATATTGAGGAAACTGACGGAAATTTCCTCCAAAAAGAAATGTCGCTAAGTAAGCATGTTTTTAGTGCAATCATTTTTGCTAACTTTTTCAAATATTCATTCTATGAAATACTTGTTTTGAAACAAATAACGAATCAACTAATATTCCCTAAGGATAATTTTAAACATTTACCATAACTTAACACTACATGATTGCGATAATATATCAATGTAAAGGTGTACATATCGTGGCAGTCAACGTGAGCTAAAAGAGCTAATAAAGCAACGCTTCGGTTGAAACATATTCGATTCTCGGTTTAATTTTCTTTTGACAAATGTTAAGAAATGGCACCTTTCGAATGATTTTCTTTTACATTTGTTACACTTCAAATTTGTTAACAAACAGATGGCAGGCACGTGTGCGTAGCAAAAAGAGCAACAAGGCGGAAGGGGAGGTTCAGCTCAGATGCAACTATAAAGGGATGGTAGTACGCGACGGAGGGGGAGGAGAAAAAATCTGCGGAAAATTTTCTAGACCAAAGTGGAAAACCCGTCGCGGAAGATGCATTTCTATTTCCGACTTCTCGCTGGTTCGCTTCAACTTTTTGGGAGCGTCGAAGTTTTTGGCAACCGGCGGACATTTTGCTTCCATACCGCCGCTCCTCCTCTGCTATCCGACACAAATTGACAGCCCCTTTCAAGACGTACACACACACACAAGTGGGAGGGAAAGCAATAAAATGTTACTGGTTCAATAAAACTTTTCGAACCATCAGGTCCTTTTTGTTTTGTGTATGATTGTAAATACTCTAAAATAGTGTGTTTTTGTAATAAATGAGTATCTTTTAGAGTTTTTTTATTGTTAGTGTTCGCAAGTACATTGCAAAAAGAATTTAAAGCCAATCACGTCATAAAACGGGGCTTATTTCAACACTTTTATCGATTTTTCCACCACAAACTCGCGCGTTTTCCCGGAGTTCTTCAAAATTTCGCTTCTTTTAATATTTAAAATATTCGGCAAATAATGTTTGCCGATCTCTTTTTCGTGCTGTGTATAACGAACAAGAGGAAATTTTGCATAATGCTGCAAACAGATAACCACGCACACAAACACACAAGTACACTCAATGTTCGGCGTCGGGAAAAAGGTTGCACATATCGATCCGTGCGCGCATCAAAGCATCAAAAGTTCGCTCTTTAAACCGGCCCCCATTGTACTTAGCTGCAGGGGTCAACAACCGAGCGCTTCTGTGATATTGAAGCGTTTCCTCTGGTAGGCAGTTCAGAGGCAGGCAAGAAAAGCAGAAGCAATTCAAGGAAAATGCAAGCGATCTGGGGCGAAAGGCAGCGGAAAATAGAATGTTAAAAACGTGGTTCACTTTGGCGCAAAGGGCTGGCGACTTTCTTGCAAGCTTGCTATCAGCAAAACAAACGGGGAAGGGAAAAGGAAAAGCAGGCGGTGGAAAACGAAAAAAAACGCGGCGCTGCCCGGACATGGAGGAAACTCGAATCGCATCGGAAATGCATCAAATGACAACGGCGTCGAATGGGAAAATTGGTACACCCGAACCGATCGATAACTGGAGCACTAGGTTAGATTGGGAACGGGACAAAGCCCCCCCTCCCCCTCCCCTCTTCCCGTCCCTTCGCTGTAGGAATTATTCGAGAGGGGGATTGGGAAGCGAATACGCCGCAGTCACACACATACACAATTTGTCTTTCTTCGGATAAAGAATTGATTTCCACCATCAAACTCGATTTGCAAATGAAGCGAAGCGTATGCATTCAACCTGGTTTCCATACGGCGGGTAAAGTGTGGGCGCACATGTGCACCTGCGAGCCCGGGAGAGCGGAAAGTTGACGCAAGGCGCAAAACACGTGCTCCGATGGAGCCGCCTGGTGCTTCACGCCGACAAAGGCCAGCATCGGCGAAACAGAGCGAAACTTCAGAAAACAGCTCCGTTTTGAATGAAAACATATCGCCAAAGCCATACGACAACGTCAAAAAGAGAAAGGATCTGTAAAAAGGTTAAAAATAAGACTTGCAGCCTTTATTTCAAGTGAAGATTTCAATAAAACACTGTATTAGTGCACAAAAATACGAACAAAAAATAATAAAATTGAAATAAAGCCGATTTTCGGAAACAAACAGAGCATTTTGAACAAAACCCACCTGTCGCTCACTCTTACTTTCCCGTCCGTATGCGAGTCGCCTTTGTATGTTTAATTTGAACCACAACTCTACCAAAGCTTCCAAGATTTCACACTTTAGAGACTGTTTTACGAATATTTTTCACCCTTTTCTGGTAGATTTATATAAGTTTTTCAGTATAACTTTTTGTAAATCTTACGCTGCTTTGCACTAAGCGACAATTTCATTTTTCAAATTTATTTTACAGCTTTTATTCTTTCTCATCATGCACATAAATACGCACACACTATAAACGATGTTTTACTCTTTCCACGAAGCAATAAAGCAAATTCTCCTTGTAATATGCACGATAATATTATCTTTTTGTTTTTTTACATACAAACTAAACCAAACACCCACTTCTAGCCGACCATTTGTCTTCTTCAAAACACTACACACTTTAACAAAACCCTTCTTTTCTGCGAGAAAAGCATCAACGTGGCATTATAAAGCGAAGCACAACAATAAACGATACATTTTCCGAGGAAAACGGTACAAACTGGACCGCGGAACGGGCGGGTGTGGGGCACGCGGAGGTCCACACACACACGGGGATTCGCGATAGTGCGCGCGGGCGAACGAAGCAGGTCGCAAAGGAAAGGAAAAACCCTTTTATCGGATCGATTTCCGTTCACCGACTGATCGATTGATCTCGGTCTTGATTTTCCATCGGTTGAAAAGCGTTGCGCGCTCGCGTCGAGGGGAGGAGGCTTTGTGGCGCGTTGGCTTTCGTCTCGGCCGGGCTGTGTGGGTGTGTGTGCATTTTCGCATGTGTCATTGTGTGTGTGTTTTGTTTTGTTTCTCTATTTTTCTTTTTCTTCCGCTCGGTTTGTTTTGTTCGCGGGGAAAACACGCCGACGATGCTCGGTTGAAGTAGCGGGGAAATGATGAGGACGTCTTGAGTCCCCGTGTGCCTGCGCTTCCTTTCCCCCTTCACGCGCGTTCCCTCACCCGCACGAATGTGTCGCACGGCAAGTGCAAGTGTTAATTGAAATTCGCGACGCTTTTGCAGCAGTTTGTGTTCTGCGAGCCGTCGCCCGGCTTTGTATGGGACGAGTTTTGCTGTTGGCCCGGCGCCCAAAAGACGGCGAGAAGGCAGCAAGATGGCGGCGGGGGGTGAGTAGTGTGTCGACATCTTTCCTTCTCGATCGACTGCAAGCAACGCGACATATCTTTTGTGACATAAAGCACTCTCTCAGATAGGGATCACCCTCGGTCCCTGTCACATCCGTCAAGTCGTTTTAACCGTTGCCCACGTGAGGGTATGCAAAGCCAACGCACAGTGGTTCATAGAGCAGAGCTTCTTGGAGCTGACTCATTTAATTATACATCCGAGACTATTTAAACGCGTTCTATTGAAACCAACACGTAAAAAATTATAATAATATACATTCTAACATTAAAAGCACGATGGTTATGTTGTGACAAGATAAAGGACAAATTGCTTATCAGGATAATCATTCCAAAAACATCTTCTTTTTGGCACAAATATTTACTTATTTTAGAGCACAAAAATGAATCAGATAAATAACATAATTAGAAAAATTGTTTACACATTTTGATAAACGTACTTTTCTTGTCGTTTAATTAAATAATGAGACTTTCCAATATTTTTTAATAGTGTGCCGCATATCCTCACCAACATTTTTACTATGAAGAATAATAAAGAAAGTGCGCCAAGATGGTTCGCTTCAAATATATTATATCGTCAACGTTATTGCAGTGTCTTATTGCGAAATATTAACACGTTGACTGCCACGTCACCCGTTTCGCAGGTGACACCAGCAATCAACATCAGCCCTTTATACTACTATAGAGAGGCAATATGAGGCTACAGACTTTTCGAAACAATAACCTTAGCGATACTCAGTTTTGCTTGGTTTCCTGAAGACGTAGGTTTAACACGTTTACTGCCAAAGCTATCATTTTTGATGGCCAGCTGTCATCAGTTCTAAAACGTGTTTAACCTATAGATAAATTAAAATGCAACTGGAAAACTGTAGTTATATTGCAATTTTTTTCTTTGGCATCCTAAATCTCTGCTTGGTGATCAAAAACCAATTGTTTTGTAAATTTTACACACAAATTTAATTAACACGATGACTGCCGCGTCATCCACATAGTGGCTGACGGCATTTTAGAACAAGTCACGAAACTCACTCGTATTGCACTAATATAGAGATAGGTTGTAATATTTGTTAAAAGTAAGCCATAAGGAAGCTTAATTTATTTTTAATGGTAAAACAAATGTTGGCATTTGTTTAGTAACCAAATTGTATGAAAAATAACTGTACAAAAAAGTGTTCTAAAAACGCTTGGCAGTCAACGTGTTAACACGGTGACTGCCATGGCTTTCATTTTTGATAGCCAGCTGTTCTAAAAAGTTTTGGCTTCATAAATACACGAAAATGCAACATGAAAATTATAGAACTATCAAAAACTAATTCTTTAGGGAGGTTAGTCTTTGCCTGGTTGACGAAAATCGACTGTTTGATCCATTTTATAAACAAATTTAATAAAAAAAAACATTGTACTAAAAAAGTCTGCTGAAAACGCTTGGCAGTTAACGTGATGAAACGTCACCCATTTCGCGGGTGACAGCACCAATCCTCATAATATAATAATAGGCTAAAGGTATTGCAAAACTTTATCCTTTGGGAAGCTTTATCTTTGCTTGGTTCTCTAAAAACTATTATTAAATAAACTCTATAGGCAAATTTTATCAAAACTGATTTGATCGTGCTTATAAAATTTACTAAAACAGTCAACGCAGTCAACGTGCTAATACATATACGAACAACTGGTGGAATAGTTCCATTTTGACAAATGTTTTCCTTCGTGTTTTTGGGAAAGAAAAATATCGCAAAAATAGCAGCTTGACTTTTGTCGAGCAATAATACGAAACTTTGTGCAAGAAAAACATACCTCGTACCAAACAAACATGTTCGATCGTTAAAAAAATATTGCAACTTTCGGCACTCGGTACGGATGCGTCAACAGCCCGCTCCTCCCCTACACACGCTTGTGCATGCATTCACAGCTCGGCAAAGCGAAAAAAAAACACCACACACCATCCAACCGCCCTTCACTTCTCCCCTGCAGAGAGCGGTCGTGATTTCCATCCCGCCAAAGTATGCGCGCCATTCGCACATGTGTGCATCTCACACCCTCACCCCTCAGCCACACTCTGCCTCCCTCTCCCGACGATCATTTAGCGCATTACGCAAGCGGATGATAATTTCTACATGCACGGCGCGTGCGTTTGCGAAAAAGAAAAACAACCTTGCGCCCCTGCGACCTAAGCCTTGCACTTGGCCAAAGACAAAGATGTTGCGGGGTTGGTCTGTTTTAAATCTAGAAACGCCCAGGCTGATAAGAAAATTTCAGTACTTTTGTGCACAACTGAGAAAACAGGAATGCACGAATGAGCCGAACTGAATGCATCGGATGAAAAAGCACTGCAATTCCAGTTTTTTTTGCAACTCACACGCCTTTTTTGCCATACACTCCTCTTCCTCCTCCCCCCAGGACCGGAATGTCACAAAACGGGGATCGAAAGCGACCCCAAAACGGTATAAATAAAACCGAAACGTAAAGAAAAACACGCGTATCGGCGCGACGTGGATGACATTCAATGTCAAGGCCGCGAGAAGCGCATCTGCGCCTACCGTCCCGTTTCACTCGCACGCTCTTTTTCACACACACACACACACACGCATATACCTGCTGCATCCGTTGTACGTGGATGGACGATGGCGGTGTCTCTCTTTCGGCTGTCGACAACGAATCGCACAAATAGTGCGCTGCAAACGAGCGTGGCTTTTGGATTGGGATTGATTATTTCGGTGCGTTTATTTCTCACCTTCACACAAACATACACACACACACAGGTGTCAGGTGCAATTGCAGCGAAATGTGTAGCTTAAAAATAATTTGTGGAAAACTAGACGGATTCGCAAGGGAACATAAGGATCGTTTCTGGGAGAAGGTCGGTTTGGAAAGGAAGAGGAGCGCGGGGGAGGGGGGGGGGGGGGGGGATGACATCTCACGGTAACAGTAACAAGCAGGCGTTCGGATGACGCTTGCATTCAATTTTCTGGTTGCGTACACGGTGCGGTTTGCCTCCTCGCTCCGCTTCCAATGCCAAGATCATTTGAGCCAGCTGTACCGTACAGGGTGACACTTAAAATATGGTAAACTACCTCACCGATAAAAATAAATTGTTAGTAGTTTTTCTTTTTTAACACCCGAAGAAGGACTTCGCTTGTTTTCCGTCTGTAAAAGGTTTTATAAGGTAATTTTCCTAGTAGGAAGATCATTCAATTCAATCACTCTTTCACTGTAAGTAGATTGATGATTGACGGCCTTCAAAGATCCTTTGAGGGGTTATCATCTGAAAATTCGTCCTTTTTCCTCTCCTCTAACTAACTCTACGAGGAGCATTCCATTTGATGATACAAAGTATTAACATTTGAGTTCATTGCAAGACGGTAACGACAATGACGGGTTGTTTTCGACGCGTACTGTCAAATTGTCACACACAAAACGTAAACAAAGCCCCAGACCGCGTCGTTTTGACATTGTGTAGCTTGTTGTTGTGTTGTGATCTTTTTTTTGCACAGTTTAACTTAAGACAGTTGTGTTGAGTTTCGTTGTTCACCATTTTTGCTTTCCTAAGTACCCTTCAAGTCTGTTCCGAGTGTCAAATACTGTTTATAAACAATTGGCAAAATGCACTACACGGGATAGCCATTGATTTTGGGATAGCGTTTGGGATTTTGACAGAACGCATCGAGAAAGCTGTCTCGTAATGATCTCCATTATTTGCGAGTGTCAATACATGAATTTATTTGGGTGTTAATAGATTTAAAAGAATGTTCGTGTTCTTTAGCATTAGTAATTTAAAACAATTTGAGATGAATACCAAGATCTTTAGAGCACAGAAAAACCAATGAGACCAAAGTCTAAAAAGAAAAGCTATCAACTCACTATTTTCGATGCATTGTTTTCTCTTTTTTAGGGATTTTGACATCAAACCCCAAACAGCATTCACTGTTGAAGCACCCTGTACAGTAAGCAAGCTGGAATGCATGCTTGTATACACTTCTGTGGCAAATTTAGACATCGCTAGGGATGGCCAGGCTTCTAGACTTGGACTTTATTAGACGAACACATTGTTTAACAATGTAATCCTTCAGGTGTAACGATCGCAAGCGGATCACTGTTGAAGCTCGGAACAGCTATAATAAAGCACAGACACGCTGTAGGCTTTGCCTCCTTCTAGCTCCCCGATTGTTGCCCACCCTACCCCCCCTCCTCACGCCCGTCAACGGCATTCAACTTGACACTGACCGGAGGCCCTAATCCTCGCCCTGTACGGGGTGAGCGTCTAGATAAGAAGGGGCATCTCTCACTCACTCTCTCTGCTATGCTGGCCGATCATTCGTGGTCCCGGCAACCGCGATGTGCATCGTTCGCCCCGGTTTTGCGTTGGTGATTTACGCCCGACGCGCCCGAAAGAAAGCAGCTCAGGTGGGGCGAGGAGCGGAAGGGAGGGGAAATGAGGGGGGTAGGGGGGAGCTGGCAGTGTGCTAGATGGCGTTCGGAAGGGAGGCGACGGCTGTAACGGCTGCTCGCGTCCATGTTCGCAGGCAGGGTGCGATAACAGGACGGAACCGCTCGTTGACAAAGGCGGCCCTTATCAGCTTCTCCCTCTGCACACGCCACCTCCCGCCCCCTTCCTTTCCTATGCGCGGCAAAAACCTCACACACCCTTCTTCCCTCCCCCTCGACCCTCTCACAAACCATCGGTTCGGGCACACGTTCGCACCTCACCTTCTTCTACTCCCATTTTCCTCCAAGTGAAAGAAACGAATAAAAATTATGTCCTTCGAATTTAAACAACTTCGAACAACCATTTAAGGTATGCCATCCGGAAACATTTGGGTAATTTTCGAAGGATCAAAGTAAGTGAAAATTACTACAAAGTATGTGTTTTAACCCGCTGACTGCCACCCTTTTCGCGGATAACAGCTTCAATCCTCACCAGCCTTTTACACTGAAATAGTAGCGTAATAATATATAAGTAGGCTATTGTTATTCCAAACATATATCCTTTGGGAAGCTTTGATTTAGCTTGCTTTAGTAAAAACCATTGGTATAACACGTTGACTACCATGGCTTTCATTTTTGATAGCCATCTGTCACTAGTTCTAAAAAGGTTTTTCCTCATAAATATATGAAAATGCATCATGAAAACTAAAGTCATATTAAAAACTAGTTCTTTGTTATGCTAAATCTTTGCTTGGTCGTTGAAATCCGAATGTTTGATACATTTTGTAGGCAAATATAATCGAAAAAGATTGTACTAAAAAGTCAACGTGATATATTGCTCTACAAACATGTTCTAAAAGCGCTTAGTTGATTATCACATTGACTGACAAGCGTTTTTAGCACAGATTTGTAGTATCATTTTTGTTAAAATTAGGTTATCCAATTTATTGAAACAATGGTTTTCGAAAACTAAGCCAAAACTTGACTTTAAGCCATTTTTAAAGTCGATTAATACATAAGTCCTCTACTATATAAGGGTAAAGGGCTGATGGGCATTGTTGCTGTCACCCACTTTTGGGTGACATGGCAGTCATCGTGTTATAGTAGATGTCTATTACACTTTCTTAAGCATTCCTCCTTTATTTCAAGCAATCCCTTCGCTTTTCTCATTCCTTCGTCGTAATCATCGAAATAATTAGGCTTTTTCAGTTCACAAAATTGTGATGACATGTTTTTAAAAATCGCTTTTGGTGGGTTTCGTTCACAATTTGAGTATGATATAATCGTTCCATTTGCTCTACCATATTAGACACAAATCTGTACATGATTTTTCTAGAATTTAGTTTATAAAAACACGGAATTAAATGTAGGACCACCCCCTCTAGGTCCACGTAAAACATGACGCCATCATTAGCCATTTGTTAAGCAGTCGGAACAGCGGACAAGACGAAAAACGCCGCATTGCCGCAAATTGGACGGGCGAACAAGAACCAGGCGGAAAGAGGAAGCGCAAAAACGGAAACGTATTTAGTGGAACAAGAAGACGAAAAAAAGGGAAACCGAACAGAAACCAAGGCTGCAGAAGACGCTGCCGCAAAACCGCGAGGCGTCTTATGTAACGCGTGGCCGCCGCCGTCGGTGCACCAAATATGAATAATTGAATGAAAATTAACCTACACCTCCGAGCAGGGGTGGGGGGGAGGAAGAGAGGATATGTGCAACGTGCAACGAGTTGAGGGAAGAACATCGAAACCACCGATGCTGGTCGCGGATGTTCCCTGCTGAGAGAGACCTTTTAGGTTGCCAAAGTTTGATGAATTTTGTGGCGATTTCAACC
>KE525003.1:226171-236223 GCA_000441895.2 Anopheles sinensis
ATCCTTCAACCATCCTTTCGTTCGTCCGTCTGTCTGTCTGGCACCATTTATTATTAGTCTACGCTTTCCCACTCTCCCCAGGGCGCGCTGCTGCTGCTCACTCATCCACACACATACACCGACGCACGTACATACAGACAGACATACACCACACACACACACACCGCCTCCTCCACCTCCTTTGAGTCCTTTGCGAGCAAAAGTTGAATGACTCTTGAGATTGCACGAAAAAAAATATAAAACGAGTGAACAATTGGGTTGGACGAAAGAGTGACAGGTGGGGAGAGGGTCGGGAGGAAGGAAGGGAGGGGAGTGAACCATTTTATTTACACACTTTCTGGTGCACGATGTAATGCACATATACAGCCCCGGTCGGTCGACGCGGAGGTCCTTTTCCCATTTCCACCCCCAGAGCCTGTCATTTGAAATCTCCTTTCAATAACGATTAGTTCGAAAAATTCTGATTCCACCGAGCCTCCGAAACCGAAATCGCATCTCGTGCCTCCACAACATCGGGGCATTACATCGGGAAAGGAATAGAATCCTTTTTTTTTCCCAGATACCTCTTTTGTTCCTTCCCTAACCCATCAAATCGGCTCAGTTGAGAGATTATGTGAGTGTCTGGCGACAGGCTTGAAGGGAGATGTGGAGGGCGATTGGGCGGGGAAATGGATCGAAGTGCGTCTAGACAGGTGTACGAGGACGCGCGGGAATGGGCGGGTGAGGGTAGGCGAGCACGAACGCGGGGGCCTAATGTTGTGACGGGGTGTGTACGCATGACACGCGAAAACAATAAATTAATGAAGCAACGAAGAAGTGGATCGGAACAGGAGAAAACGAAAACAAAAACTAAGAAAGTAAATAATCTGAGACAAAAATTGGGAAATTTAGTTCAATTAGTTAAATAAGGTGAAGTTTACCCAAAAACGTAGTTCTTTAAATATAAAACAATCCACAGAGCAGATTAAACATGTGAACATGAAACGAAAAAGACTTATTAAATCTATCCCTAAGTATTAGAAACAAGCCGAAAACATTAAAAACAAACGCCAGACGTAAACAAACCACGAAACCGCGGCAACAAATCGTCGCCTGGCGGAACTCAAACCAAATTGTTCGCACTTTTACGCACTCACACCGTGAGTGGCGGCGCCGAAAACAAAAAATTCTCGCAGGGGAAGGAAATTTGTACGCCAGGTTCGTGCGTTCGCTTTGATTGGCGTTGTTCGCGGTGCGTGCGTTTTCGGCGGTTTTCGGGCTCGGGGGAATGCCACAACAGGTGGGATGAGATACGCCGCCTTGATACGCACATTTGACCCGGCCGAACTTTCGGGCGAATATTTCGAAAATGTTTCGCAACCTTGGGCTGAGCTTTTATTCGAGCAACGGACGAATTGAACTGGTTGTTTTGTTTTCCCAATCCCAAAAAGCTAGTAAAATCCAAAAAGAACATAGTTATCATTGTATTCAATGAGTGCTTCGAAAAGTGCTTTTTTAATTTAAGTACTTGACTTCAGTGTGGCCTCATTTCTGTCACAACATTGAACACGGTAAACCGTTTTTAAATTACTTTTTCTCAGGCTAAATATTTTGTAAGTACTCCTTTCTCTGAAAATCCAACTCGAATAAGACTAATAAATATTTTACATTTTATATAGGAAAGCCCACTTTTCAAACGTTCCCAAATGCGCTTTCGAGGCGAAACGAAATACGCTTTATTTCCCCTCCCTTCGAGCAACGATGAAGGAAACTTTTCGCCAAATGTCCAAAAAATTCGGCAAAAGGGTAGGAGTGGGGCGAAATTTGCTCACGCACGTGCGTGCCGAAACCCCTCACCGAGCCTGGACGATGAGTGCCTGAACGTCGGTGGAGGGGGAAACGCACTTTTACGCACTCGGGCCCGAGAGAAAGAGAGAGAGAGAGAGAGAGAGAGAAAGAGCAACACGCACCACCAACCGATGGTTGCCGGTTTTGATGCGTACAGGTGTTTTGGATTGCATCCGATGCACTTTTTGAGTGAATGCGTGACCCACTGACAGCCATTTGAGCACCTCTCAGAGGGAGTGGGAGAACATCAAAAGAGGGCAAAGGGAAGGAAAGGAACATAAAATCATCTAATTATATTAAAAACGTCCACTGGACACAAGTTTGAGAGTGAGAGTGAAGAAAAAAACCGAACTTTTGTATTAAAAACTGCCGACGAGAGCGAGTGAGAATGAGTGGAAAAAAGAGAGAGAAAACGCCAGTAGTCAATGGCAACGGAGCCGAAAAAAAAACCCGGTTGCGTGTGCGGTGCGTGAGTGACATGTAAACAAAAGCCATATGACTAACTGTCTGGGCAGGCGATGCGGCAAAAGTGCGAACGCGGCGCACAGTGGCACATTGGGAGGTGCTATCTGGCCATTTAAATTTTCGATTTTACTTTTCGTTTCTGTTTCATAGAATAATATGTAGATGAAAATTAACTTCAAATTATTTCTTTGAGCACGAAGTAGAAATATGAACAAAAAAAGTATGTCGGTCATATTAGTCGACAAAAGAGATGGCTTGCTTGCATGCTTATAATTGATGAATGATTATATATGTTTAATGAATTTTATAAACAAATTAAATCGACAAAGAATGTTCTAAAAAAGTGTGCTAAAACAGCTTGGCAGTCAACGTGTTATCACGAACACAGAACATTTATTTAGTACAGTCATTTTTATGAAACAAATGCCAAGATTTGTTTTTAAACCATTAAAAAGTAGATTAAGCTCCCTTATGGATTGGATGGATGGATTTAATCCTAAATAGACGAAGCTTTCCTTGATCTGAATTTGTGTATTTACCATAAACTGCCACTGTATTAGTGTAATGATATATGAATTTCGTGACAAGTTCCGATCCGCTTATCAGCCACTTTGTGGGTAATTGGCAGTCAACGTGTTAAAACAGAAGTGGGTGATGAAACATTCCGCAGAAAACATTTTGCTATTTGTTATTCGTTATTTGTTTGAAGCTTCCATTCAAGGGTATAGAAATAGCACTCGTAACAAGCTTTACTCAGCGGCAAAATGTCTCTTCAATGATGTAAGACATAATTTAGAAAATATTTTGAAATGTTGTAAAAATACAATCGATTAGCTATTTTTGCTATTTTTCACTTTGCACTTGTTTGAAATCTCTAATAATATACTGAAGAGTTTTAATGAAGTGAGATTTTAGATTTTGGTTCGTTAAAATGACCGCACTTTGCACCACTGTGCGATCTGGGCAATCTAACCCAACTCTTCCTTCTTTCGCCCTTTTTACCGACTATTGTCGCCCTGTGTGCTACTAATGGGCTCGGATGGTGTCCACCGTCTGCTTGGCTGTCTGGGCCCGTCTCCTACCACCCCTTGCCGATCCCATTCCGTTTGCCGGAAAATCGTAGCGTTCCGTTCATCGATTGATTCATTGCACTGCTCCAACAAGTACGCGCTAGCCATCTGTCGTTGTGCGTTTTTTGATGACAGATTCGGTTAAAAAAAAAAAGGTTCTCGTGCGTCGTGCGTAACAAGCGATAACTGGTTCAAGGTTGCACCACACCTCATCCGTTTCAATTCCATCGAGGGTCCAAACAAACGCTTGGTTTTTGGTTAGAATATCCGCTCGCACTTTATGGTTTTAGAACTTTTATTTTACTTAGCAGTCGAGGAAAATAGGGATAATATGTTTCTATTTTAAAAACAGCGAATTCGAAAGGTTGAAAGAAATAACATTGTAAATTGAGCATGCTTATAACTTATTCACATTCGATGCCCCGTATGTAGTGTTCGGTATTTCAGATGCATTTGCGTGTTCAATGCGTTCCATTTGCATCGGGAAAGAAAAATCGATGGCAAGCAAATATATTTGTTCGAAAATTGTCTGAAATGTAAATTTGAAAAACATGCATTAGATTCCATTGGGTCACTACATGGTAGCACTGTTCTTTCATGGCACTGCGTGGAACATTTTCTCGTCCCACGAAAAAGTTCTGTTAAAGTAAACAAAGGCCAGATGGAAAAGAGTAATCCGATTTGCATGTCTTTTGTTCCCACGTTTCTGCTCTGAGGAGAAACCCGCCGAAAATGTGCCCATTTGGTCACCGAAAGATGAAATTGTGTTTTTTCCCATGGTATCCGTTCTTCAATTCTGGAATGAACTACCAAAATGTCTGGCGACAGTCCGTGCAGATGTTGGAAGAAGTCAAGAGATTAGCTGAAGCATCCTGTTTACAACAGTGATGTTTGTTTATATTCTGGATTGTTTATCTCAGGAAACGATCGTTTAAGGATGCCTTAGGAGCTTCGAAGCACAAAAATAGTTCCTCGGGGCAGAAAAATTATGTCTCCCCTGGAGCAGGGTGAGTGTCTCGAACGAACCAAGAAACGTCAAAAAAGGGTTCAACCAGCGAAGAGGGTGTCGATTCTGCTGGAGAATAATGAGAAGACAAATTATCATCATTCGATAGCGACCGTAAACGGCTATCATGTCCGCCAGGCACGGTTTGAGCTCCGCAAATCGAGCTTAATTTTATGTGTCAAGGTTACTCAACTGTGCGTATATTCGCGATACGCAGGAGAGGAGCGAAAAATAAAAGTGTGCGAAATCGCACCCTCCTCCCCACCCCTTCCCAGCTTCACCACGTTTCCCAGCCTCGAGTCCCCGCGAGCAAGTAAGATTTCGGGCCACACAAATACCAGCGTTAGATCGTAAAGCGCCAGTAACACAGATTCCCTTGCAATATTGGGTTCCACGCTCGAGAGCTCCATTCTGATGTAGGTTCCAATTCCTCTTCCAGCTAGTTCTTACTTTTCTACCCCTTTCCTTGCCGTTTACACCGTATGAGAATCGTGTAAGCATCCCCTTCGAAGCCATCTAATGTTGAACCTTCTGGTCTAACGTCTAACACGTGGCCCACAGGCCAAGATTCTCAGACAGCTACACACACATACACTTAACTTGCGCGTACAAATACACACACACTCACAAGTTCTCAGCAAGCTTAGAAGCAGGAATAGAAATTTTAAATTCGCGATCAACGGATACAGAGAGAAGCCCAAAAAACGAGGCATGTTGGAAATCCTTGCAAATACAACGTGGTAGAGCTATGTACACTTTCTGTTGACGTTTGTCTTTAAAATCTTCTAAAAATCTTCTTTTCTGCATTTAATTCCTATTTAATTCCAATAGTTCATTGTAGAGTTAGAAGATACAAATTCGTCATGTGCGTAACGAAACCAGAGGGATATCAGGAAACCCTTCCTTATCGAACAACCTCTGGCACGCACTGAAACACACACACACAGACCAACCTCGCCAAAAACGTCGCCAAAAACAGCAAACGGGGATCGAGAAGAAGCAGCCTAATCAGCAGCGTCGAACAAAGTTGGTCAAGGTCAGCGTCAGAGGTCCACCATCCCCTAGCGACCAACAGGGGGTGAGAAGACGAGCGTTAGACGCGCGTTTGGATTCGCCCTCCAGATTCGTACAACGACGTCCATTATTTGCGAGTTTTGGAGAACCAAACGTGCTAACGAACTAAGAAAATGGATTGGAGGAATAAATGAAATATTGAGAAAAAAAACGCAACCCGGGAGCGAAGAAGGAAAATAAACTGAAGTAAATGTAAAAAAAAGATTTAACACAAGCAAAGCAAGACAATTTTCTTTTAAAGAAAAGTTAAATAGCCCAAAATAAAAATATATATATATAAAAATTCAAAATCAACTAATAATAAAAGAAAAGAAAATTTAAACAACCCATAATAGTTGAAAATCATATAAAACTCCAATATCAACTAATATAAAACAAAAATAAAACAATACTAACGGATCTTTTCCAATGCCAACCAAAAATGGTAATGAAAAGTAATGTCAAAACTGTTCCAGTTCGTACCAGAGCCTTCACCATCTTCCTATCAGTGGTACTGCCGATCCTCATCTTTCCTTCGTTCGTTGCGATCTTTTCCTTCCTTATCCCCATCAATTAAAAACCTTGAACCCCTGTCAAACCGGCGAACGCACAAAATTTGCAAAATTTCGCCATCGCTCGCGCATAGAGGAACGGATCTAACGCGAGCTTCGCGACAAACACCAGCGCGAAACGCGGCTGAGAAGAAGGAAAAATTCGCACACCCCAAGGGGGGAACGAAAGCAAACAAAAAAACAAAAAACACCCTATCGCGCGCCCCTTCGAAGGCCTTCCGGCCTTCTTTATTGACCGTCCCGCCGTCCGTAAAGTGGCCGCCAGAGCACGCGCAGCTCGGACCGAACCACCGCCGTCGTCTTGGCGAATAATACACGTTGCTTCTAACGCTTTTTTTTCCTCCCCTTCGGAACCCGTCCAGGCGAGTCCACGCAGCAGCAGCAGCAGCAGATGGACGCGCGAAAACGGAGAGCCACCGAAGAAGAAAACGGCTGGGGGGGAAGAAATTTTGGCAAACCGTTTCGCCAGGAAAAAAGGCACACGAAACGCGGTTTGCAAAAATGAAAGAAGAAAAAAATAGCAACAAACACACACACAACAATAGAGCAGAAGACGACAAGCAAACACACACGCTCAGACAACATCAACACCAGCAAGCCGAACGCTAGCGAACTCTTTGTTGCTGCTCTCGTCGTCGCGGTTTTCGGCCGCCAAAACGCTTACGCATGTTTAGACCGAGATAAGGTGGTTCGCGCATTTTGCGTAGGGTGCTGAGGGGGGTAGGGGGGGGTCAGAGGAACGCTCGTTGAGTGGACCATTACGTTTTGCCGTTTCGTAATAAAAATAATAATAATTCCTAATCTAATGGAACCATTCCAACCCCGCTTCCCCAGCATCGAACGAAACCAAGAACGATTGTTCGATAAGAATGTTTATCGCAAAACAAAACTGCACACAAATGGCTTGCGAAACCATGCACCAACTATGTTGTGCAAGGCATTCAATTCGATCGTAATTGCAAACACTTACGAAAGCATATATTTAGGGCTTTCATAGCATAAGCAAGCAATGCTTAAAAACATCGCATAAAACTATTTCTAAATTGTTGAAGAACTTGACTTCTTTTGCTACGCCAAACTCGAAGAAACCCAATGAAAGCGAAAATGCATTATCGTGCGACATCTACACGGTGTCCAAAAAATTCTCATACACTCTCACATATTTAAAAAAGAATATTATGTGTTTGGAAAATAAATGCAAATTGTTGTTTGTTTACTGTTCATTCATTCTTCGTATTACAAAAATTATTAAAAGTCCCGGGATGACGTGAAACAACGCTAGCAAAGTATTTGAATTTTCCGTTAACATATACTTTTCCTTTAGCAGTCCTAGGCTTTCCCAAATGGCAGACAGTGCACTCATAGATCTAAAGATATTCCGGATATCAAAAGAAAAAATCCTTCCGCCATGGTGTTGGGAGGTGCCGTAATTTTCCGTATATTAAGACCCTCTTTTAGTTCTGAAATGATGACCAAAGTCAGATTAAGGGGGTACACAAGTAGTAACTTTTCGAACGGTTTTTTTTCAATATCATTGAATAATTTTTCAAGGGGGTCGTTACACGAAAAAATATGGTCTTATCAAAAGGTGCTAAAAGTACTGTTTTTTTTTTCTCATCGGAAAATGTGAAAATGTGAACTTTATACATTGTATAATTCCAGATGTTTTGGAGCATGACGTGAAGACAAAAATAGGAATAATACAAGCTAACCTCATCATCCATAAGGTGACAAGATGAAATACTGCTATTTCTAATCCATATCGATATAATATTATATAATTACTCTCCGACTTCACCAGATCTCAATCCATTGAACTATTTTGTGTGGTCGTGTATCAGTTATCAATCATCATGCTATCAGTTATCAACAAGCAAAACATGTCCTTTTTGCTCCAGTTTGATGCCGCAATCCGTCGAATTTGAGAGAAAATAGTAAAATGGGCATAAAATGCTGAATGTAGTTTTTAATTTAAGCAAAAAAAACCAAGCAAAATCGTCGTCGTGCTAAGAAATAATTGTCGTTCGAATCTGTATGAGAATATATTGGACACCGTGTAAAACTGTCAATCTTGTACATAAAGAAGGACAAATGCACAATAGCACATGTTTTCATTTCTCTACTGCCTTCTTGCACGCATATATAAAATAGACGCTTAAAATGATTTGCCCGATCACCGATTGAACAGTTCCAGCGCCGTGGTTACTTATTCGTGCGATCGCGCAGTTAATCGCCTTCACTTTCCGAGTGTTTGCTCTAACTAATCAGTCGCATTCATGCAGTCACCAGCTGGATGCAGCGGACGGGAAAAGCGGCATGGAGGGGGATAGGGAAAGCAATAGAGATAAACCAGACAAACGGCAGCAGTAACAACGTGAAACAAACGCACACACGAAATACAAGACGCAAAGATGGCCGGAGAGGGTTTTTTCGCAGAACGGAAATATAACGAGCGAATTCGCAGTCCACGGGAGGGAGGCTGGTCCCAACGGAGGGGGAGGAGGGGTTGATTGAAATTCGCAAACCACACCTCCACACCACCACCCGCCTACTCCGCCCCACCCCCGGGGTCGACCACCTTTCTCCGCGACCCCATCCCCCGCCTTGACCATAGTGCTGGGGGGGTTGGAATTTTTTTTTGTTGTTCGTTTTGTCTTCCTTTTTCCTACGTTTCCTAGTTTGCTCGTTTTCACGGGCCAACGTCACGGTCGCAAACCATCGCGAGACGACGAATAACCTCCAAAAAAGACCCCGCTTCCACACACGCAGGTAGAGCAGAAGGGGTGTGCTACTCCACCACACCACTGTTCGGGCGGCATTTTTGGGCAAACATTAGAAACTGCACACACATATACATACGTGTGCACGCACGCACCGGCACCGTGCGTTTTCTGCATGTTTCAAATCGGAAACTTATTCAATAGGGGGAGACATTGATGATCGCTTTGTGAGCTAAATCAACATTGAAGCACTGTAGCGGTAGTTTTCAATCCCCGAAAAAAGAGCTAGCACAGGATGAACGAACACTAGGTTTGAAGGAACTTACAGAACACCACCGCGGACCGATAAAGATGAATGTCAAAAAAGGAAAAACAAACCATCCCAATAAAAGTCAGAGAACTGTCAAACAATGGCAATCAAAAAGAAATCAAATATAAATTTCACATTTTCGAACCGAAAACGAAAATCAAAGGACAAATTAGCGGATGATTTATAATCGAGGTGGTTTTGCATCGCAACAGTCCGTTTGTTGAATGCAAGTTGACGTTTAGATTGAGTGTCCAGTGTTTCTCACTTACAAATGTAAATATTTACTGCAGAGTCTTGTGGTGTGTTGCATAAACTATCGCAACTTCATAAACCCAGGGGGGCAACCTGATCGTCCCATCGTGGTGGGGTTTTTCGGCGATCTTCTTCGTCTCCCGGTTTGTCAAAAAAAAAAAAAATGCAAACGCAGCGAATACAAAGCGGCCGTCGCCATGGCAGCACAACAGAATGCCAAGCTCCTAAATTCTAACGATCCTAACGTACAATCGAGAGTACGTGTAACGTGCGTTAAGAAGAGGAATGAAACCGTCCCGCATCGTTATTTGTTTATTTAACTTTTTTTCCTTTTTGTTTGCGGGTTTTCTTGCAAGCAGCAGCTGTCAGCTGGCTAACAATTTTGTGCGCATTTCCGTCTGTGTGTGCGTGCCCGTACTTTTGCGACAGAGGAAGGTCAACGAGGTTTGAATTTTGGAGGTTTTTGAGGTGTGTGTGTGCGTGTGTGCGTTGGTTCGCGAAAAATTCGCGATATGGTCTCAGCCCATCCCGCTCTCGTCCTTTTTTGTTCTCTCTCTCTCTCTCTCTTGCTCTTCTCCCTTTACATAAGCGAATTTTGCAAATTTGCGAATCTGGTTCGCATCTGGCCTTCGAGCGCGCGATCGTCATCTATGCCGGTGGTGGTTGGTTCTCGCGCCGTATCTAATATACTTTGCGCGAGTTGCTCTCAGGTCTCTATGAGATCTCGGGTGCGCGCGCTCTCTCCGAAAACACGCTGGGACAAAAAAAAAAAAAACG
>KE525003.1:236243-253261 GCA_000441895.2 Anopheles sinensis
ACGCTGGGACGAAAAAAAAAAAACGGCGATGATGTGCGTGTGTGACGGGATGACGGGCCGGCACATGCGGCGGACTTTTCGATAATTTTAGCGAATTTTGCGCGTTCGAGGTCACACGTCACCACACACACACACACACACACGCACGCACACCCGGAGATCCCTTTTGACAAGGGGCGGAGAGAGGTGTATGGTGTATAGCGTGCGCAAATTTTTAGATCCCCGCGACCCTCCCCACCCAACATTCCGGCACCTCGCTCTGATCCGCATCCATCCCGCGGGCTTCCGAGCACTGCGGGAAGATGCACTGGCCCTTCTCCGGGTGTTCGGTATGCGTACATTGTGGTGCCCAAAAATCCGGCGCATCCGATCGGATCGGGATTGCGCGCTCTATGATCAACGAGTTCACTTTTCGTTTCGAGATAGGCAAACTAAGCACAAGAGAACACGGTTTTACTGAACACAACTAGGAAATATACATGAAGTTGGTAGCAGGCAAGAGTAAACCTTGAATAAGGGAGTATGATTGCTACTTAACAAAGCAAAAAGAAATAAGCAAGAAGTTGGCTGAAGTCATGACAGGAGAACATGACTACTACTGAACAAAACTGAGAAATATACAAGACGTAGTTAGAAGGCAAGAGTGAATCCTGGACAAGAGAACATCATTTCAACTAAAAAACACTGCAAAGTAAACAAGAAGTTGTTAGGACTCAAGAGAAAGCAAGAGACAACTTATTTATCACACCAAATAAACATCTCAGTGCATCAGAAAGTCGCTTTAGACGAAATTCCTTTGTATATCGTTATGGTTCAGTGTTGTGCCTAATGAATCTTTAGGAGAGAATCATTGATAGGAATCTTTTACCTAAGAAACATTGAAATGGATTCATCAATCTTTTGAGATTCGAATCTTAAAACATCAATGAATCTTTCGAATCCTTAATGAATCTTCATGAATCGTTCAAGAGTCCTCTCAAGAGAGAAGGAAGTCTTACTGATATTTTCTTCCACTTTTTTGGCTTGGCTTTGCTACTGCTTTATCATTGATGAATCTTTGGGATTCATGAATCTCTCAGTGAAAGAATCCATGAATACCTATAGTGAAGCAAAGAATCATTCAGAGTCATGAATCTGAATCGGATTTACACAACTCTACAATGAACACCTAAGCGTGTTTCTAAACATATCAAATGTATCATATAGTGTTAATGTCACTCTGTATAGCTATGATTTCTTTTTCAACCGTTTAAACAGAGTTTTGACAGTGAAAACGGGTTCTAGTATTTAAGAAATTGCTCAGATTTTCGTCAATCAAGTACGTATCAATAATTATTTAAATAGAGGTTCTATAAAAGCAAACACTCAGGATGAACTGTGGAAAAACAGAAGTAAGTGGCATTCTTCCCGTTATAACGACCGCATCACTTTATTTACGGAATGTTTATTTTTAAATTAAACGATTGCAGCCGGATGCGTAATGCACTTCCACAGGTCGCCGCCTGAGGTGACGCTATTTTCTGCGCAGCTGTTGAAATGCAATGTGTGACCGAAATAAATCCGGCGTTCTAAAAGCATAAAGCTGGCGGCGGCCGCGCGGAAGGCAAGTAGACATATTCTAAGTAGCCGGTTCTTCCATGACCGGAATTTGGGGCTTGCAAAAATAGAATTGGAAAATGCAGCAACCAGAACACACACACAGAGGGAAAAAAAGTGCAAGAGTTGTAATGTTATGTACTCCTGGGAATCGGGAGGAATAGTAGTGCAGCCTCGCGGCTCATAAATCGCCCGCGGGTTGGGTTGCGCAACTCCGCCAGACCAACCTGAGAGGGTCGCGCATCACCACACCAGAAAAAAAAGGCAAGCAAAAGAAAAAAACATGGTTGCATATATTGTCATCCATGAACGCACACACGGTCACACACAACTTGTTCTCTAATTTTTGCCCCGTAGCAGGCCGCCTCTAGAGGGCGACCTTTTCCGCGTCCATGCCGACCTAACCTCACTGTTTGCTCTTCCGCTATTCGCCCGCCGTTCTTTCCCGCTTCTCACATTTTTTTTTCCTTCCCATTCGCTCGTTCTCCTTCGCTTTTCGCTTCTTTTTATGATTCTCTTGCTCTCTTGCTTGCTTGCTTTGCACGCACAATCGGTTGCAGCACCGCGTGGTATGACGCAACAGGCTGCCCCCCTCGCCGGCTGCGTATCCCTCGTCCTCTTTTTTCCCTTCCTCTTCCTCTTCTCTTGCGTTTGCTTCGTTTCTCGTTCAAGGTTACAACCACCGCGCGCGCGCGCGCTCGCGTTCCCTCTTTACTTCCCGTCTTTCATTCGATCATTCCCTCTTTTCGCTCATTCTCGTTCCCCTTTTCCGCAGTTCAAACCTCTTCCCCGAATGCGGAACCCATTCACGCATGTGCGTATTTTTTTTTTCTCCCGCGTAGCGAACCACTGTGCGTAGAACGTGCGTACCGCTGGAACTGGATCATCTTCTCCCCTTCCCTCCCCACTCTCTTGCCAAAATATTTGTTTACTTTTTCTTCTCCCCCCCGCACCCGTTTTTTCTCCTCCTTCTCTCATTCTCGGTTTCGTTGGCGAAATTTGTTTCACATTTTTCGCTTTCGCTTTCGCTTTACGAGATTTTCGAACGAAACTCGCGGGACGGGAAAAATGAAGCAAAATTCTTCGCCGCCAGTTTGCCCCGTCCTTTCCACCACCATTATTGCACCTTTCTCCCAACCCCCTACCCGGTTCGTTAGCACAGTGTGTTTTGCTCTTTAACCATCTCTCTCTCTCTCTCTCTCTCTTTTTCTCTCGTTGGACGCGCGTAAATTTATATCCTTCGCAGCACTTGCGAGGATGCGTTGCCTTACTGACATAGTTTTTTAGTCTTTTTATTTTCTCATACCGAGAGATTTTTATTTTGCCCACTTTCCGTTCTCTTCTTCCTTCCCACAATGCGTGCGCGTGTGCGTTCGTTCAAAAACGGCGCAGAGTGTTTTAATTTGGCTTAGTAAATCGCACGCGTTGCGTTTCTGTGGTGCCGCTGAAAAATAGGTCAAATAGCAATGTACTATCTTCAGTGGCGCTTTTCTGCGGTGTAAAAACCGAAATCGAGTGACGGTAAGTTTCAACTTGTGGTGAACGAACACTTTTTTTTCGAAAAAAAAGAAACAAAATAAAGCGAAGGAATGTTTGCAGCTGAACAAATCCTGCCCGCGCAAGCAAAAGAAAACGGGTCATGTTTACAATGCGACGGGCATGAAATCATCCCAAAAAATTTTGCCTTTTGATGCCTAACGTCTTGCACAGCGATCGAAACGTGGTGCAGCAGGTAAAAGGACACGTGTGATTTTCGGTACGTCATCCGTAATCCAAATAACAGCATGCGGGGGCGAAACGGTGCGCCAGCAAATTTTCCCCTTTGAAGTTTTCTTCCATCCAGCTGGGAAATGTTACGCCATTTGTTGTGTTCTTTACTGCTGGTGCAGCAGATTTCTTTACCTGTCGCTATTTGTTTTATTCGCTTTCATTTGTTTATTTATTTACTCCTTGTTTTACCTACAGATTACGCCATCCGTGTAGATCGCTGTTGTTTGACAGAAGGCGAACGTTAAGAAAAGTGGGACAACATGAGGTAATAGAGTATTTTAAAAGATCTTACATAAAACTAAAACCACGCATAAAACCAAAAAACCGCATGTTCAGCGCATGTATACGAACCATTTGCTACGCTGGAAACTTTTAATAATAATATTTGTCACAATGACTTACGTTGTTTTCCCCCAGATTAGTCGTATTGTTTGGTACAAAATTCAGAAGGATTTCTCTCCCCTTTTTATGCAAGGACTTTTACCTAAACCCGAAGAAACACAACACTCTTGCTGATGCTGTGTCTTTCTCCACTGTTGTTTAGCAATTAGAGGCAATTAAAAACAATCTTAGGTAATTTTGCCGCATTTTGAAGGATTTTTGCGAAAAGTTAAGTATTTGATTTTGGCCGACACAAATGATTGATTTTTCCCCAAATCCCGGCATGTTTTGGATTAGACGAGACTGATTTATGAGTTCACCAATTAAAATTATACTTTGTTTTTAAAAACAACACAACTGGCTTTATGGAAACTGGACGTTTATGGCATGGACTTATAGTATTTCACTGAATGATTTTAGACAAATCAAGATTCACTACAAATGTACGTTGACCGCCAGGACTATCATTTTCGATAGCCAGCTGGCATTAGTTCTAAAAAGTGTTTCCGTCATAAATATATGAAAATGCAGCATGCAAATTATAATAATATTAAAATCTCATTCTCTGGAAAGGTTAGTATTTGCCTAGTTGTCAAAAACCGACTGTTTAATAAATTTTATAAAATTAAATCGTCAAAGATTGTTCTAAAAAGTGTGTTCTAAAACCGATTAGCAGTCAACGTGCCAAGATTTGTTGCCAAGATCAACGGCATTCAACGGGTTAAAACGTCGACTCAAAAGCGGGTGACGGAAGCAGACTTCAACAGCAGGCTTTTACACTCCTATAGAAGTGCACATATACTGTATACCCTACAGTAACTACAAAAAAAACTATCCTCAGGAAAGTCCAATCTTAGCTTGGAGTACAAAAACTATTAGCTTGCTAAATTTTCTAATAAAATTTTATAAAAAAAACTATTGTACTAAAAACGGCATGGCAGTCATCGCGTTGAAGCTCTCTGCCTACAACTCATACAAGATATGCAAGGAGAATCTCGCTGATCATGTGAGCTCGCCTTCTTACAAGCAGATTACAGGCAGCTCCAATGGCTCACGATCACGGAGATGCATACAGCACAATCATCATCTGCGGCGTTTCAGAATTTTCAAACTAGCTGCTCGCGTAACGATGCAAACTTCCCGTGGCGCAAAAGGCCCCCAATCGATCGTGCGCCTCATAGACTTCGTGACAGTCGATGGTGTTCGCTGGGTGTGCGAGGCTAAAACCGAATGCACCGGGCTGAGGTGGTGGTACGTGCCTAAAGCAGCTTTGGGGCGACTGGCGATAACGGCTCGGTTGTTGGACGCTCAAATGACGCGTGTTCTATAGGCTGATGGTGTTAGACTGCACCCGGACGAGGCCACTACCTGCCCGCCCCTTATCTCGCCGTGCCACCATGTGTGTAAGGATGCCTTCTTCCAGCTCTGCGGTCGTCGTCGTTGTTGTTATGCAGGGCCTTTTTTTTGTTGCTAAATTACTGTTCCGACTTAACTGTGCGTCTGCATCCGCTGCAGCGCTCGTCGTTGCTAATGCCTATATGGTAGGCCCGCTTATCAGACATCGGAGCAGTGCACACACACACACACCCACACACGCACGCAAGCAGGTGCAGGTGTGGAGGAGAGCAGATTGAGCATAGGCCCTATGTATGCACCGACACCTTCCGACCACTGCAGGGCGGTCAGTCAAGCAAGCAAACAAACAAACAAAATCTACAGAGCGCCCTTCATTTCGCGAGGGAACAGTTTCCATTGCGCTTACGTGTTAATTTTCGTGAAAAATAGCAGACGCGTTGCGTCACCAAAACCTAACGGCGACTTCCAGGGCACAACACCACTGTTGTGATCGATGCACGCCCCAGGGTTCGGGTTTTATGCTTGCCTAAGAGTGAATGAGGGCATTTCCAGTTCTTGGATCATCGGCGCGGGGTCGAGAACGGCTTCGGATATCATTCCGGGTATTTTGCTACACAGAGCCGGTGCAATAATAATTTCGCTGCATTTGGATCCCACCCGATGCCGATGCGTTCGACCCCGCTTCCCCCTCCTACACCTTACCAACCTTTACTAAGTAACGAGAAAGAAAGCAGCCTTTTTTTCTTCTCCACCAAGCGCACTTGTAATCTTATCTAATCATGGAATCCTACACCGCCCCATACCGCGGTTTGTTGCAACTTGCTGCCAATTGCAGTTGCGTACCTCGGAGGCTCGTTGTAACATTGCTTTTGCGATGGACAGAACTGGCTTCAGAGGACCAACTCCTCGGGATATCCCTCGGTTCAAGAACCATATAGGATATAAAACACCTACCATCGATATCTCATCGTCACCGTGAATCATTCAGATGTCGCATCTGGACTTATTTTGTGGATCGCAGCGCACATCAAACGCACTGAACATCTGGAAAAACAAAATAAAAACCTTCAACAACCGAACCTATCCAACCTGTTCCGCTAGCTCTGTTGGTAGAGCGGTTGGTTCCTCAAACCTCAATGTGTGTTGGATTTCGAGTCGCCTTTGGTGCCCTATCAAGCGAGTCTTTTTATGTAAACAGAACTATGACACCAATTGATTGCAATTCAATAGAACTAATGTAAAAGGAAAAAAAGATGGAGAAGTGACCAAATACGTAGTGTGTTGTGTTGTGCGGACTGAACGAGTTACACACCTTTCGTTCACCGGCAACGTGAACCTCGGATTCATGGGGCAAAAATGTGAGGTATCCTGTAAATCCCCAAAAAGTTGTGAAGCATCTGTGAACCTGATCGGAGAAACCACTTGCGCGGGACAGAATGAAGAGAGGAAGAGCGAGAGAGATAGAAAGGTAGATCGAACGGAGTGTGCAAGCATCGATTCGTGTACACGTAACGGAGTGGAACTGATCAGGAGCTTGAACAGAAGATAGAAATTTACATTCTATTTCGGTAGCGTTGTAGCAACGACCAAGACTCTGCCGTCTTATATCAGTGAAATTTTGAAATACAACTTCTAGTAACATAACGAGATGCAGGACTGGAGAATTTGTGAGGAAGCTTCTCTCCTAGGTTTACCTATTCTGTCAAATCTTGCAGGAGTCTTCAAATTATTCATATAAGATAATTGGTAGAAAGGAATCATATTTTAGGGGAGATATATCTAGATCACGAGCTCCTGTTTAGATCGTTTTGCAGATGCTAGGTGAGGGAAGCCTTTAACCTATATTCACACATCAACACCGATCGGATGCCATGGTTTTCTTCCTACTCGTGCACTCGTCGCCTGACCAAGAGGTGAAAGGCAACGCACTGGCGCGCTAATTAACCCACCAGTTCAGTCCTCCTGTGCGCACTTTTGCGTCCCACTCTGCTACCACAGCACATCTCAAGCATCCTCCGACGACCACACGCGTAGTTATTTTTATCGTTGTGCTAATAATTTTACGTGCGAAACTTTCGCAAAACGTACTCATGTTCCGCGCGCACACGCTCTTGCCTCGCATGCTGCCATTGGACGTTGGATACCAGAACGAAAGCGGACCATCGTTCCATTTTCACCCAACACCACCATCCTTATTTGCGGCTCCTAAGATTGATTAACGAGTTTCAGAGTGTCAACCGGAGCCAAAAAGTACATCGCATTGGTCGAAAAAATAGGTGGAGGATTAAGTCCACCTGGGAGGATCCGGAGAGTCCAGACGTCAACTTGGAAGCAGGTAACTTAGGTGGAAAACGCGCTCCAAAGGTAACCAGGTTTGCGGAAGTATCAACTGAGGTCTCATAGAATACTTTGCGATATGCCAAATTCATCCCAACTGCAACATCTCGAGGTCGTGTTGTAATTTTGGGGTGCGTTTCCTCCAAGTTTTCAAAGCAGAATGACTTCGACACGTCGTGATGCCATTGCAATCTGTTGACATTCTATTTTATTCTGTTAACTTCAAGAGAAGTCACCAAATATTTTATGACAAAACGTTTCTCCCATTGAAGTGGTATATCGGGCTCTAAAATCAATACATTCTAACCATAACCTGACGGTATTAGTGTTTTGGATGGTACACATGACATGATGGGTTGACTTTAGCTATAGCTCATCACGAAGGGATAGTAAAATGTCAGTTTTTCCCCAAAATGGTAACTATTTCAAAGGATCCCAACTAAACAGGTCCTTGAAAATCCCGAGATTGAAAAATAGGCCAACTTTTGCTCCGCTTGCACTGCATCCCTTCCCGTTGCAGTGATCCAGTGAATGTAATGCTTAAAAGTTTTCGTTCGACCGTGCAGGACACAGCTCTAGAAAAAGTTCCAACACAGGCAGATGATGACTCGCTGCGTTTGGCGTTCGGTTTTACAGAGAATGTGCGTTCGGGTCCATGCTTTCTCACGCGAACTCGTGGTTTACTACCTCAGAACACAGCTGAAGCTTAGGGTGCAGCGGCGTTGCACCTACACGAACCGATCGACACTACTACCAAGGAGTGCACGGCTAAGAGGAGCTAAAGCAGCCATGACAGTAAACCACTGCTACCATCGCCTCAAAGTTTGTAAATAGAGTAGAAACACAAAGAAATAGTAACGATGGGAAGAAAGGAGGGTGTCTGAAGGCATGTGTGTGTTTGTGTCAAGCAGGACGTCGTGGGAAAATCCTTTTTCCCAATCGCCCCAGAAGTGGAGCGGAGTGCGAAGGTGTGTGCGAGTGCAACACAAGTTCGATGTTGCTAACCCTTCGCGTCTAGGAATGCACCGGAGGGATTGGAAAAGCGAAGCTTTTCCCCCTTCAACTGCATAAGGGTGGCAGGCAAGTGCAACTCGGGAAAAGAAAAGAGAAAGAAAAGCTTGCTCAAAAGTACTAGGCAAGAGAGTGGGAGAGAGATAGGGTGTATGAAAAAGAGAGGCTCGAAAACTAGAGCGAGAGAGGAAGAGAAAGACAACAAAGAAGGGAGATAGTTTAAAGGCAAGAAGCGGCCAGATGAAAGCAAAAATAAAAAAAATGGCGTTCCACCCCTGCCTCATCCGAGACGACGACGACGACGACGACGGCGAGCTTAGACGAGCGGTTTGGTTTATGGTGGAGGGTAGAGGGGTGCGAGAGGCTGTAGGCCACGCCTCCGTAGATTTTCCCACTATCAGACCCTTGCACACTAGCACACACACACACACACACATACACACATATACCTACGTACACATACGCGCACACAACCCACCTACACAGTCATCAGAGGAGGCTAGATCCTAATACGGTCGCCCCCGCGCGACTTTCGTTAAGTCCGTGTGGAATCCATTGTTTTTTTCCATCCCGAAAGTACTTTCCGAAAGACGGTCATCCTTGTTTCGACACACATGGGCCTTTTGACTCCTGGACTTTGCACGTTTTCGTAGCCCTTGCGAGATAGGATAACAACAGCACTAGCCATCTCTATTTTGCCTTTGTGACGTCTGCGAGGCCCTGAAAGCAGGAACTCCAAATGGCGTTTACATGGAGGGCCTTTTCGCGGTAGCCATCTTTGCCATAGTGCGTGCGTGCGTGTACGTATCAAAGGCTGGTAGATTACACCTTTCACTACCCTCGCACATAGCAGCTGTATTTACATGCCACGGAGAGTTCGAGCGAGTCCTCGAATATGGCTCCACAACTTGGGTGAACCTCAATATCGGCATTCCCTCCTCCAGCTAATGGAACATGGCGTCCCAAACATGGTTAAGGGCCAGAGGGGTTTCGGACGGCACACGCAAGATTCTCTGGAGTGCTTCCGGTCCGCTCCAGGGTTTCGTTCTTTGTTTCGGCCGCTAGTGCTAGGTTCTCCGGACATTGGTCAGAGCACCAAGCACGTTTTTGCCCCAAAAAACGTTAGGGCCTAGGCTCCAGCGTTACAGAGTGCCGCCTCATATCGCTTGGTCCCGCTCGTTAGTTCTTGGCCCCTGGCGGCTACAGTTTCCCAAATAATCTCACCGCCTATCACTCCTTCTCTCTCCTTCTCGCTAACGCCATCCCATGCTGGTGCTTATTATTGTTTTCCTTAGCCTTCAGGAGTACACATCGTTACTGCAAAACTTCCATCCCGCTCCTGCGCCAAAATCTATTACTTTTGGAGCATATATATATATATATTTTTTTTGTTTTCGGGATGCGTTGCAACTCTCCTTGTCAACAAGGTGTGTCCTTTCGCCAGTGCCGAAGTTTTCACAAAAGTCTCTCCTCCCTCCTACCTCAGGAGCAAACAGAAATGGCGGTCATGGAGAGAGGAGGGCAACAAAAAAGGATACACACTCAAAACCCCCGGATTCGGAGGCGTGGGTATTGAGCGATTTTTTGTAGGTTCCATTGGACTTTCCTGCAAAGGCTACAGGACGACCCTGCGCATGGATATCGATCGGGAGGAAAACGGGGAATAGAACTTTCCCGTTTGTTTGACGTGTTCTACGGGACAAAGGATTTGGCAAGGCGAAGTTTTAAGAACTTCCCTTCAATAGGCCTTAACGCTGCGGTCAAGATGTTCCAGAGAAGTTGTTTGGTTACAGAACTACCCAGAATTAAAGGCTAGGCTCCGATAAAATGCGGTCGACACGGTTAACACCTAGGATAGTCTGGGTATAGATAGGTTACATACCTTAATCGCTGAATTTCGCCAAGCGGGCGTTACCCGTCCAGCACTCCATATATAATGCTCGGTTGATAGTGTGTCAAGCCGGACCCGCAGATAGGAGTGCACGGCTTACTGATGGTGATGGTGGATGTCGGTGTGGTGTGTAGATCGGAGCAACGGTTGCGGACTGTATCGATGGGGCACTGCTGCCCGGCAGCAACGCCCGGCTGCTGTTTGGCAGCAGCGTCCAGGTACGTCTGGTTTCTGGAGAGGTCCGCGTTCAGAGACAGAGCTGTTCTGCAGCTGATGCAGGGACCAGGATGCCTGGCACAAATCGAGCAAGAGCAGGAGGAGCAGGAGGAGGAGTAGGAGGATGGTTAAATGTTTCCGTAATCGTCGGAGGAGCTGGGGTTCCGCACTGCACTGCTCTGGGGCTTGAAAGATGGAAGTGAGGTCACACGGCAGGTGGTTCCCTCTGGTGCCGCGGGGGGAAAGTGAAGGGTTTATCTACACACTCGCTTTCACACACACATATTCACACACACACACAAAACAAGAATGGTACGCTAATCGCACGCAGTCGAAGCAAGGCACACGGCGCACAACAACGAACGATTGTTAATCCGGCGGATGATGTGTGTGGGTTCGAAGCAATGGCAACTTCTCACACAGTGGGGAATCCGTAACCGCACCTCAAAGAACACCAGCACGCACCGAGGTTGGAAGTAAGCGATGTCCTGATAGTGCTGCTCTCGTAGACCATTGAGGCAGCTGATCCATGTCGCTATATAGAGGCGGCTATACACTGAGTACCACCACAGGATTTTACCAGGAGTTGTGATGGCTGTGACTGTGAGGAGCAGCGGTTGCGACGAAACAAATCACCCGACACTAAACGCGCACGGTTAGGTTGATTGTAGGGGGAAAATATAGAGGAGCCTAGTTCTAGCTGAGGACAGTTTTCAGAGTTTCTTGCAGCGTCCTAGTAAGGATGGCGCGCCATCGAAACAAACACACGCGCTTAATTGACACTTGCACCACCTGTCGAGGTGTGGAGGATGATGGCTGCTAGGCTGTGACTGCCGCTGGTATCTGGTTTGATTGAAGAGTGTTCCCCTCGGCCAATGTTTCGAAGAAAGATGCACCTTCTTTATTTACGTTTGCTCCTCCAACTCCAACTTTGCGCACCGGAAAACTGGAAACCTCTCGCGCTCGCTGTACACTTTTCACTGTAAACCACACAACACTAGCACATTTTCCACCAAATCGCCCCACCCCACGGCACCACATCAGAGATGATTCGGAGGGACCCTGAAAACTTCACTGCACCGAAGTCGGGTGACAACAAGCCAATTAGGAGGAGGTGGGCTCAGTTCCCTTCTCGGAGTGGATTCAATCCTTCAGCCCGTGTGTAAGGCGCGATCAAGGATGGTACGATCCGCAATGTTGAATGGCGGTTGAGCGAAGGGGGAGGTGAGGAGAAATCACCGAGGATCCGATCCGACCCGATCCACCGGACCGGTGCTGGAGTGTGGCCGCCTATGATAATGCTGAGGATCGCAAAGCTTTTCCTCATCCGTCGCGTGATTCAAGGAAGTGCGGGAGTTAGGCTCTTACTCCCGGAGAAGTGTTGCGGTCGACTGACGGCGTCGCCTGATGTCCGAGAATGCACTGTCCCCTCGGTCTTGGATGGCTTTCGCTCTCTCTCTCTCTCTCGCTCTTTCGCAACACCTTAGCCTCTCATTCACTCTTTCTCTACACCCCTCTCTTTCTATTCCTCCCACTCTCGCTCTCGTGCTCCAAGATTGGCTCGCTCTTTCTCGCTCGAGCGCCCGCGCACGCTCTATTCCGCTCTCGTTTTTGCTCCGAAGAAAGCGTTATAGTTGTAAATCAGGGAAAGCTTACGCGATCTCGGTCCACTGGCATGAAAGGATTACATTTTTCATCATCATCATCATCATTCCGAAATTGCTGCTTACTGCTGCTGCTGCCTCCTCCTCCTTTATCCTTTGCGTCCAGCAGCATCACATTTGCTCCGTCTGCCACCGCCTAGGAGACTACCCCCCCCATGCCTCTCCCCCATGAGGGGTTTTGCTCCTGATAGCGAGCTTCCCCTTCGCACCTGCCGGTCACTTAATTAATCCGATCTGTCGATGATACGATGCCACTAAGCCGGATCGCACGGAAAGGATCACTTTGATTGTTGCAGTCTTCCGTGCCCGTTCAACAATGAACCGGGGGTTTTTTTGTTGTGTCGTGTGTTCGGACACGCTACACACACGCAGCAATTAGTAGAAGATACTCCGGGCGTAATAGTGGTTGCAGCGGCTGTAGTGCGGTGGACTCATCGCTCTGACAGATCCAGGGCTGATCCCTCCCGGAGCACGATCTCCGGAGCGTCGGGTCGGATTGTTTGATTGGGCTGCAGGTGTACTCCTCTCGTGTTCGGACCAATATCGGTTGTTGGCTGGGGCTGGCGGGTAGGCTGTTGGTTTTCGCAGGTTTGATGAGGACTCCTCGCTCGTGTTGTGGGTAGTAATACCTGCCGGGTTCTGCAACCCACAAAAACTCTCGACCCGATGTCGCACGTCCTCCGCAGTGTACGCTGATGCTGATCCGTTGTTTCTTTCTATGTCCGCTACAGTTGCTTGGTTTTGCTCGCGTCCTAATATGCTGGCGGTACAACAGTGATTGAATTGTACCCGAGTTTTAAAAACATATAACTGCTTAGCTTTGCTGCCACGTTTCTTACGTTTGCTTCCAACACTTCCAAAACAGTTGCTTTGTGATTTTTTTTTGAATTTATATATTGATGCTCTGAGCAAAGACAAGGAAGAGAGAGGGAGAGAAAATGTTAAGTGTAACGACCTTAAAAACTTGTGCCTGAAAAGGCGTCGTTTTTCTTGGCTAATCCCCTCCCCGAGTTCAAACCCAACCTTTAAACACTTCACTGGATAATTATAGCAACGCAATTGAGTCACTTAAAACCTAAAAACATTAGGTAACTTCATTTCACACGCAGGTTCTGCTCAACATAAAGTTATTATCCTTTCAATAACACTTCCCACAAATTATTGGGCATTTAAATATAAAATATCAAATATTACTCAATGTGGTGTGTGTGTTTCTAGACACTTAGGTGTTTTTCACCAAAAACATACAAGAGGTTGTCAAAACTTGTTGTAAGCTTTCCCATAAAAAATAATGTTAAGCTGTGGTGTGCTCCTATTTGGTGTATTACTTTTTATTTTGAATGCAACAATCATTGCCGAATAAAAACGTGCGTTTCAATACACCAAAATCACGGCAAAAAAGGAGAAAATAGTAAAATTAAAGATAGGTGAACAAATGTCCAATAATAAAATCATTCCAATGAAGAAACTAAACGTTTAAATTTCATTTTTCAAAATCGCAAAACAAAGCACAAACAATCTCAATTGACTAGGGGAACAAACGAAGTGATACGTTTTGCCAATTTTCCTCTCATTGTGACACATTTTTTGTTTTGAAAAATCACCCATTAAACGCTCATAGTTTAACAATATAAAATCAAATGATCGCTGCGTACAAAAATGGCGTCACTGATGCAACGAAAGAGGTAATAAACGTGCACTAGTGGAATGGTTGCGATCAATTGACACTTTTCGCGAAGCACGATCGTCCGAAGCGATTGAACGAAGAAGCCCTAAGTAACTCATCACACGCACAAACGATTGCATGGGGTTGGATGATAGTTGAAGATGACAGGTAACGCGGCCTTTAAAGATTAGTAGCGATTGTCATCTCGCACACGCCATGCGAGTCCTGTTTGAGTGTATCCGTGGGCGAGGATCGATCGGTAAACTCGATGGGACGAGAGATTATTTGCGTTAGAGATAACTTTGCCACGTTCTGAAACTGAACCCAAGGACGATCTACGTAAACGCAAGCACTTTAAATCACACACAACTATCGCTTGAGGATGGTAGAAAGGAAAATCAAACCGGAAACCACCTGCAACCATATGAATATGGAACCGGTAGCAGCAAAAGTAACGACGAGCGTGTGATTGTTTGATATCTGTTGATTGAATTGCTTGTGGTTTTTGCTGTGCTGTTCCGTCTCTTGTTGCTGCATTCTGTTTGTTGGTAGTCCTCGGTACGTTTTGCACTCTGCACGCACTAATGCACTGTTTAATTTTTTATTTTTCCAACCTTTCCTCTTTTCCAGACAGTGTTTCTTTTTCAAACGGTTTTTTGTCATCGTACCACGTTTCCATCTGCTCCTTAGGCGTTTGTGTCTTGTGTTGCGGCTTGCACCGTTAGCCTTTTTTCGTTCTTAAAAGATGGTTACGTTTTCTTACGAATCAGTTGAACACGCATTTGCACACACACGCAAACAGCACACAACGGGCGGGGGAAAATTTGAACCATGTTTTTCCAATCGAAATTCATTTTTCCCGCAACACAGGCACAAACACCCCGTCCCATTCCATTCCGGTTGGGGATTGCATTCCGCTTCGGCTCACGAAAAATAATCGGGTTTGATTGAATGTCTTGACTTGAAGGAGGTCTTGCTTCACTAGAATTTCCCCCACCCCGCCACGAGTTTCCACGACGCCAGGAAAAACCGTTTCCATTCACCGCACTGGCCCGGCACACACGCACGCACGCAAAATTATCGGTTGCGGAAGGAAAAGCTCGGAGCGAAAGGAAAACCAAAACAAACTACGCGCTGTAAAACCGCGCGTTGCACTATTTGCAATTGCACATGCACACACAGAGCAAAAGCCCCTCCCCCCCCGTGTTCCGCCGGTGCTGGTGGTGGCGGTGGTGCATGTCAAGGGGATACGCACTTGGGGGTTTCTGGTGTGTCCGGCCCGGTCTCGATGTCCGCAGCTGGTGACGATTCTGTTGTGACTGACTGGCGACGACTGAGCGCGACCGGTTGCAACCGCAACAGCGCAAAGTGGCGCGCAGCAAAGCGCGAGAAGAAAAAAAGCGGCAGCACCCGCCAGCACACGGAAACACACACACACACACACACGCACACACACAAAGGAACGAAGAGAGCAACGAAACAAATAGAAATGAAATAAAAATAAAAATAAAAAAAATACCACAACACAAATATCACGCAGAGGCCTGCCTCCATCCCTAGGAGGAGGGTGGAAAAGGAGGGGGAGGGGGGGGGGGGCTAGAACAAGGATTGGGTGGAGTGGGGAAGCTTAGGGTAAGGGATGCGCCCTGTTGCGGATAGTTTAGAAGAAAAAAAAATGAAAACTAGAAAAACCCTGTAAAAAGAGAAGGTTAGAACTATGGGAACACGCTGCTGGATCGAAGGGACGAAAGTTCCGGAGTTGGGGGAGAGGAGGGAGGGAGGGTTTGGAGGGGCTGTCGGGGGTGGGTGTTGTAAAACAGCCTAAACGTGGTTACGTGCGCGCTGGCGGAAGAGGTGATGAACGCCGGCCGTCGGTTAGTGGATGCGATGCCCGCTTTTTTTTTCCCTCTTTCTCGTTGTATCCCGTTCTAAAGTTCTCTCCAAACTGCCCCGCTTCCTCCTAACCCCCCCATTTTTCCTAACAAGCACACGTTTCTATCACCCCGCTTTCCTACACCGAAAACCCAAACAGAGGAGTTCTCCCTACCCGTTCGTAGTGTTTGTTCCGAGCTGCTCCGGCTTCTACTGCTTGCTGCTGTTGCTGCTGCTGTTGCTGCTGCTACTGCTGCTGCACTTTACTGCTATGCGAATGCGACCGCACAGCGACTCGGGCTTCAACTGATGTGTTTCTGCGGCGAACGGTCATCCTCGTCCTCGTCGGCACGCCATGCCCGATGTTCGCGCGGTTCGCCCGCCCGGCCGTACACGCGCAGAGCCCGAGTGGCCGTCCGTGAGCGGCGCTGAGCGACCACCGCGGGCACTCTCCAACTGCACCATGCGTCCGCCTAACCCTTCCATTCCCATCCAAGCTTCCATCCATCCATCCATCCAGCCGCCAATCTATCTAATCTAATTCTTAGAGTCGTCGAGCCACCGCGAGAGCGGGAAAGGGAAGGGAACACATTGCAAAAAATACTTACACAGGCATATAGACAACCCCCCTCCCCCCTCCCCTCCCCTCTCCTCGCACCCCTGACACTACGCCACGCATTACATCTCCTCCGATGTAAGAGGGGAGGGAGGAGGGTGGGGATCGCAAAAATGCTCCCACATGTGCGAGCGAGAACGAGCGTGCCCAGTTGTGTGTTAGAATTAGCAATTCAAAACGTAATGCAAAAATATATATCGCTAGAAAAAATTTGTGCGAAATTGAGTGACCCACACATGAACGCAGCTTTCGCCTGGCAAAGGGAGTGGAAGCCAGGGGATGGGGTGAAGGAGAGAAGAGGGGGGAGTGATAGAGAGGGCCTGCGGAAGCGCGGAAATGAGAGATCACCGGTATTGGGGTGGGCAGTGCGAGTGAAACAGACTATGCAGGCGATGTAAAGCAGGACATAATTCGCAAACTCGAACTCGCTCTGTGTGTGTATTTTTTGCAACATTCGGCGTTTTTGCTCTCAGAACGCCAAAACCGCGCGGACGGCGCTCAACTGAGTTGCAGCGATGCGCGCGCGCGTGTATGTGTGTGTACGTGTGTGTGAGGCAGTTTCCGTCTCGCTTCCCCCATTAAGCCGGCTAGGCGCTTTCCATCTCGTTTCGTACACTTCTAAGCAGGTATTCAGGTACTGCT
>KE525003.1:253281-283695 GCA_000441895.2 Anopheles sinensis
CGCGGCGTCTCTCTCTCTCTCTCCCTCCTCTCTCTCTCTCTCCATGCACGGAGTACACGCGCGCGCGTGCATCGCGCGTTCGCGGTCACTCACCGAAATTCGCGAGGCGAAGTGCGAATTTTTCCCCTCCCGCTGGACTCGGAGCTTTTTCGCCCCAATCGCTCGCCGCGTACGGGATGGGGAATCCCCTCCATCGCTAGGCGCGCTCTTCCAGCACTGCGCCAAGGTTCGCTCGTACAAAATATGGATGCTCCTCGGCCGCGCGATGGTTTGGTGCGGCTCCATTCCTATATAGGCATGTTCACTTTTATTTCCTCGTTGGCGGCGATGATCCTCGCGAGGCGCTCGAGCGTTTGGGGATTCTTTCGGCGACGATCAGTTCCGTTCGGCTGCCGATCAGCGCAGAAGCTAAAGATCGTTCTTGAGTGACTGTCCCTAAAACATTCATCCTAGATCCCCTACATTCAACACGATTCAACTGCAATAAAACAAATGACACAACAGCATCATATCAATACCGAAGAAATTTACGTACCTCATTACTAATTACCGCCTAATTACCGCCTTAAACCGGGCACGATCACTCACCTAGAAGTGAATCATTGTTTCCGAGTTCCTAACGAACGCCGATCATCGATTATCCGGGGTCGGATTACCCGGCGGGCGGATGTTCCGTGGGTCCAAAACTGACCGTTTTCAGGACCTTGTTGAAATTTTTGAACGAATTCTCGATTGGTAGAAATTATTTTCTTAAAAACTATGTGTGTTTAAAAAAATAAGTTTGTTTAACAAATTCCAACATTAGGAAACCAATTTTAAAAATCTTAAAGGCAGAAGCCATTCTTTTTTAAATTGAATATCTTTCTTCAACGCAACTCTTGCACTAGAAACGTTGTCCTATGATTGTTTACTGTACATTGTTTCTACTCATTTTCTAACTTAACAGTTGCTAACACATTTGTGACAAGCTTTAAATATTTTCTAGGTTGCGTCTTAACGCTTCTCCGAATTCATCCAGTAAAAACTGATGTTTTCTGTTGCTATGATTCTAATTTTTTCAGTAATTTTTCCCTCTAATTATATACTCTTGAATATTCAATTTCACACACAGATTATTATATGTCAACGTTATGAATGCGATATTGCAACATTTTTTAAGTTGTGTGTCACAAAATTATTTATTTAATTTAATTTAATTTAATTTAATAAAAATTATTATTTTAAAAACAAAATCGACTCAAAGTTCTAACATGTTTGAACCTACGCCTTTTCAAGTTTAGAGAAACGAAACATTTTGTAACGAAGCAGATAATTTTTGTTTGGAAACCGTTTTGGAGTGACGGCTTGAACTCAACGAGGATTTTATCAGAGGCTCAAATAAAAAGTTGAATCGCATTCTGTTTCCATGAAATTATGGAAAAATCTGAAACATTAAAACAAAAAACATTAAAACAATTAATTAATAGCAGTTTGGTGTTTAATTACGCAAGCTTTCGACCACTTGCGTAAGAGTTTAAAGTTTCCGTTTGATGTTTGTTTCGAAAAAGTTGAGCAACATTTAAACAATCCAACAGTAAAGGTTGACGGCTAAACGTTACAACGATGGCCACTTTGATGGCCCGAGCTGGGCGATGGAAGCAGAATCCGAACCGGTCGCCATGTTACCCAGACAATACGGCTGCAGTAAGCCACATACACACACACACACACATACACACTGAAGCTTGAATCCTTGATCGCAAACAAAGCGAAAATCCGTCCTGATGGAGAAAATGTCATCGCTAAGCGCAAAGAAATGTCGTCCTTTCCGCTGGGAACTGGAGGAAGGGGGGGGAGAATGGGGCTGGTAGTTTGATGTACGACGTCACAGAGTAAAGTAAGGGGTTTAGGGAGAAGAACCAGGTGCAGGATCCTGGAAAATGCATTTTCCCAGCGTTGCTGTTGATGAGTCAAGAAATTGCATCACAATTTGCGTGTGTTTTGGTTGGTTTTTTTTTCTATGGTGTCGCTTTGGTAGCTCTTTTGGACAGCCCACATTTTCATGTACCCCTTGCGTCCCCTCCCTCCTCCCTCTGCCCGCCCGTCACGAAAGGATTGATGTATGTTGATGTTGCTTACTGCGGGAACCTGGCAAGCGGAGGCTAGGAAGATGGATGATTATGCATTTTGGCAGCCTCAACCCCACCCCTGCCCTCTCCCACTGCACATCCGGACACCCCCCCCCTTTGGATCTGTCACCGGCTCCTCATGCCATTCGTGGCTAACGCAAACTGATCGACGAGATGGACGAGTTGGAAGAGCAAGAACAAAAAAGGGTTGGAGGAGGTGGGAGGGTATGAAGGAGATGGCTGCTAAACGGCCAGACGAAGGAATAATCGGGAAAACCCGCGCCCAGCTCCTCCCTTTCCACGACGGCAGGGTTTTTTTTTTTTTGGGGGGAAAATCGGAGTAATCAGGCCAACACTTTACGCCGTTTTTCCACCGCCGCAGGGGAAAGGGGGGTGTGGGTGGTGGGCGCGTAACACCAGGGGTGTTAACTTTTTTGACGCTGACAAATGAACCTTGGCTTGCAAGGCACAGCAACAAAAAGCAAGTGAAAAGAAAAACGGGCAAAAGTTTGGGCTGAGAGCTTTATTTTGTGCAGCGTTGTGCATCGTAGCATCGGAGGAGTGGTTGCGGGGAAGGGGGGGGGGGAGGGGTGGTGGCTCACGCAGTGTCCAACATGATGGATCATGGTTTTGATGGCAGAGGGCTCGAAAGAAAAACGGCTCGCTGCGACAACGCTTTCCAGCATAAAGGATCCTTCTCGGGTGGAGAGAGAAGGGAGAGAGAGGGTAAGACGAGGGAATATAAACGAAAATGTAAAAGCACAACATTTTGCAGACTTTTTCCCGTCGCAACCTTTCAAAGTGTTTTTGGAAACAACACCAAAACTTTAACATTCATAAAAGTAAGGCTTCCAACTCGTTCCGCTTGTTCAATCTCCGCTGAAAGAAAATGGCATTTGTCAGGACAAAACAAAAATTTCCTACATGGAAGGGCGGGAAATTGGAAAACAAAAGGGCAACTTGGGAAACGAACAGCTTTTTTGCCTAATTGTGGCCAAAATCAAATGTGTGCTTGCGCATGTCGTGTCCGAAAACAAATTCGCGGTGGAAAAACGCGACGTCCAACAAAATCTCCCCCGGGACATTTTCCACCGGAAAAATAGTAGTAGTCGACGGTATCGACACGATGCATAATGCACCAACCTGCGTGCGTTACACCAACTGCAAGAGCAGCAGGAAAGAGAGGAAAACACCAGGAAGAAAAATCGATCACGAAAGAAAACACAAGATATAGAAGAAGAGAGATAGAGTGAGAAAGCGAGCGAGCGAGAGAAAGGAAAAAGTGCATGAGAGAAGGCAAAGGAGAGCATGCATAAATGAAAATTCCCTTGATTCCCGAACGATTTCCCGCTTCAGATCAACCAACGGCACAGGAGTGTGTGTGTGTGTCCATTTTCTAGCTCCTGGTGAAAAGGGTGTCCAACCCATCGTCCGAAACCTAACCTAACCGAGCGCTCGGCCATCCTTCAATCGCAATCAGGTGCATCGGAATGCACAACGCCTACTACGCAATAATTGGTCAGCGAGGACCAACCAAAAACGGATCCGGAGCCGGCACTGCACACCGAGGCGCACGTGTACAGACGTATGTACACATATGTGCAAGGCGCACATGCACCGCACACAAAAGAGCACGCGATGCACGAACCCTTCAATCTTGGCCGGTGCGCCAAAAACACAAAGTAGATGAAGGGGGCTGCGAGGAGCGAGGAAACAAACAAAACAGGCAGGACCGAAAAAAAGCGGCTACTGTAGATAAACTAAATGAATTAATGTCCGAAAAAGGGTCCTCCGCCCCGCGCACCGGCGTTTCGTGTGCGAAATGCTAGTGTTGCCTTGGATGCACAAATAAAAAAGAAAGCCCCCCACTTCGGAAGCTGTCTCTTTTCCGCACGCTCGACGTTTCGACACCAATCTCTTCTTCACCCCTTCCCTTTCGAGGGTGACCTGTATCCATCTCTTTTAGGTTCCAAAATTGCAATGTAGTAGAATTTCTTTTTTTGTTTTTCGTTAGCGTTCTATCGGGTTTCGGGTTCAATTTTTCCACTGCCTTATTTGTCCGAACTAACCAACGTTGCACGGAAAATGCTGCGAGGACTCAACTGCGCAACAGAACGGTGAACGTCCGGGCAGTCCTAGTTTTCCACTACCCTTGCAGACCGGAGATGTTTCTCCGGTTTTTTTTTTTTGGTTTGTTTTTGGCACCTTGCACCTACGCCAGCGGCGTCGCATTTACAGTGGCGAACGAAAAACAAGCGGCACGTAAGCGGCTGAGGTGGGTTCATCCCGAACAAATCGTCTTCATTTAATTAGAAAAATAAAGGAAATTTTTGACAATCGTTCTTAGTTTCGATTTATGTTTTCAACTTGTCGGTTTAGTTATTTCCAAAAGTTGTTGTTGTTTCCAATAGGGAGGAACATGTTGTGTATTTCGTGTTCAGCTACGTTTTGCCCTACTAACGCGTAGAATGTAAAAACAAAATGCGTGATTTTCCTTCGATTTCCAGAAGACCAATTGAGGTCGTTAGATCACCCATCACCCCATAGATGGGAACTAAGTAACAGTAGCACTCGATTATGTCGCGATCAGTTCCATCAGATTATCATAGGCGGTATAGCTTACTCAGTAAAGTTTACTTAACAATAAGGATAACCGTAAAAACAAGTTCCATGACTTGTTAACGTATCGTTCTTGTGTGCTTTTGTTCGTAAGCAAAAATAAGAACGAAAGTCAAAAATAAATTTCAATATGGCTGCTCGTTGAGGCTTATGAGCCTCAGAGCCGTTGAGGAGATAATATCGTCCAGAGTATCCACCGACGAGACGTTTAAAACATACTTATTGACAGCCAAGCTCCATCGTAAATAGTCACAGTTTGTTTTGGTTTCCACGCCTTTTATTATTAAATAAATTTAGTAACGAACATTTGTTGGTATAATACGTAAGTGTTGTTCATTCGTCATCGAATGGGAAAAGTAAAAAATCACGAAAAAGTCCGCATAAAGACGAAATTGAAATTGAGCTTGAAACAGAGATTTACACAAGTTATAGATGCACAAGTGCACAAGTTGGAAGGTATGATTGCCAAATATCAACGGATCAAAGTGACCAGAAAAATGTCGAAAACATTACAAATTAGTATGCTGTAATACATAGTAGCATGAATAAAACATATAAAATTGTATAGAAATATTATCTTCTACAAGATGGAAAGTAAAAAAGTGCTTAGAAAGTAGCGCTCAATTGGACCGTGTTGTGCTTCATTTGCTATAGTGTTTGTTCATGAGATGGTTAAAAATATGAGCTTAAATTAGATGATTTAACTGTTAACTTAAAAGAACAGTTTACTTTATCCAAAATGTCCAAATATAACTGATATGAATATCATTGGGTTTTTGGTTCCACCTAATGTTATTATTGAACAATGAAGTCGGTATTTTAAGGCATAGGTTTTAGGGTAAACAAAAATGATGTAATCACCATAATTTCTTCCAGGTATGGGAAAAAGTAATGGAGGTGGAAAAATGCCAAATATTAAATTAAACTCAATAACAAAAATATTAAAACAAAACACTTGTCGCCAAAAACTGGTAACGCACTGTAATTGGCTCTTCGGTCGTTCGATTTCCGCGTGACAGCCTATCGGCGCAACTAGCCCCAACACTCGGGGCACTGCACAGGGATTGATTTCCAATGCCCCTTTCCCTCGCTCGTGGTGCTTGTTTTCCCAACACAGCGAAAACAAAAAAAGGAAAAACCCGCCGATGTAACAAGGAAAAAAGGAAGCGGGTTGTTGTTGACGCTGACGCTGCACCGCGATGGCACGAACGAGAAGGGAACAAAAACAAAACACTCATATACTCACCCAGGGCCGGCTTTTCCACGTCCCGGGAAAGCGGGAGGAAAACAAGGAACGGTCGACGCCGTGTTTTCAGGTTTTCCACCCCGAGCAGAACGCTTCGATGCAACGTTGGCTGGTTGGCGGCGAAGAAGAGACGCAAGATGAGATGCATCGTAAAAAAAGAAAGAGATACAAATAACACACACACAAGTACAGCCACACACATTAGAAAGGGTGCTCGGGCGAGCAGGAAAGTGCATTCAAACTGATTCTAGCGCCGACCGAAGGACCTCCCAAGATTGAAAAGGAACGAACAAAATTTCGGCATAAAAAAGCATCTGGACGAAAAATCAACAACAACCGAGCCAGTAGGCTAAGCAAAATGGAAAATAAAACGTTTCGAGAGCAGTGTTTAGTCGGAAAAACTTTTCCTAAACGCTTTCCACAAGTTTTAATTTGTACTTTAAAGGGATGTATTGACCAACAACTAATGTTAAGAATGCAACAAATTGTACGGAATTCATATCATACAAACATTAACGAACAGAAAAACCAAAAATGAAATTAATAAACGATTTAAACTTTCCGGGAAGAAGATATTGCTGCGAAGAAGACGTAAATAATGGTTCAGCAATAGTTAGTGTCTTTGATGTTTACGACTTTTTTTATTTTCTAAGACAAAGATTTACACGCCAAGTCGATCTGTCGATCTTTGCTACTTTTTACGCTCAGTTTTACGTTCGGCTATTGTTTGTCGTAAAAGTTTTGCATGTTATAGGTTTCATGTTGTGCAAAAAGCAATTTTTAATTTAGCGCTTGACGACGCTGTTGGAAGAAAGTGTTTTCAAACAACTTGGCCACTTTTAGAGCGCATTAGCAATTCAAAGGAAATCGTCTCATTATTAACGCGCCTCGTAACAAATGAATCCTTTCTTTCCGTTTACGGCAGCCATATCAGCGTCTTTTACGGTTGGTTTTTCATTTTCTTCGGTGGAAGTTTTTAAAATACCAGCACATCAAACGACCAGCATTACGATTAACTATATTTCTATTTCTACAACACTAATGATGCAACTGGTTGACGAAGGAAAACTTCGAGATAAAGTAGAATAACGAAGTTTAGTGGAGTTATGTGATTCAACACTTATGTTAATGTTTTACTAAAGATATTTTTCAGGTATGTAAGCTGCAATATTACTGACTATGCATTAATGTTTAAACTGAAAACTGTATTGAAAAACCAGCTTAATTTTAAAGATGAACAGCGATTCTCTTAACAAACTTTTTATGTTTTGGTGTAAATTTCAGGGTTTATTAGGGATTGTTTTTCAAATGTAAAATATGTGTGTACAAAAAAAGAAATGTCATAACAAAGATGTTTGCAACTGTTGTGTAATACCTTCATCGAAGTCACCTAAAGAAAATAACCGATCGAAATTATTCGCTTTTGAACACAACAAGAGTTAAATGAGAATTCGGAAATTTAAATCATTTAAGTTGTTATCATTTAAGTTGTTAATCTGTAAATTCTAGGAAAACTAAAGAAACCAATTTCGAAGAACAAATCTTAACACCAATCTTAAGAATCAATAAAATTGTAAGGCTATATTTTTAACAAAAGATTTTATCTGCAAACATGCCAAAAGAGGAATATTTCAAGGTATGTTTAACAGCTCAAGTTTCGAATAAGTATTCAGTTTGTTAAACTTTCTCGTAATAAACAAATTTAAAATAAATCATTTCAACTTCGTTTCAAACATAATATGTTTTATTTTGTATTGGTTCGATAAACAATTAAAATACTGCACAGAGAAACTTGAGGCTACCACGAGGAGGATGAAAAGCGAAAAATAAAAATTTCGATCAATTTTTTTTCGTGTTTCTCAAATAACCCTTTTCTACTTGCATTCGCAGCGCAATATTTCGTTTGTGTTTTTGCTAAGCCAAGTGATTCGCATCTTTCCATAGGTGCCTGAACATGACGGTCTTCCTCGTCCTGAACCTAGATCGCCAGAAACAAAACGAAATCAACCCATCTTCGAACCTTCGAACGGGACGGCCCCATCCCCATCCGAAAAAAAAGAACGAAATGAAATAAACCCATCTCCGAACGTGTGCTTTTTTTAACTCTTCGCTTTCCTTCCTACCCACCTACTAATCCTATCATATCCTAGCACGAAATCCAGAGAGAAGGGGAAATGGGAAAAAAACATCTAGTCGCTCCGGGCCGTAGATTCGATTGGACACGATTGCATGCGGAGTCCACGTCCTGGCTCCTGGAACGAGAGGATTCGTGCACTTTTTTGCCGCTCTGTGTGTGTCGCCCGTCGGATGCTGGTATCTCCTACCGATTCCCGGAACGCCCGGAGTGGGTCAGCGGCGTTCTAATGTGCATCCTTGCGCGCTGATGATCGAACTAAGGGAATGGGACGCACCCAGATACCTTCCAGTGACCGGGAAAACCCGTTCGCAGGACAACATGACGTTCGTTCGCTGCCGGAAAAAATCCACCCTGTGTGTGTGTGTGCGCGTGTTTCTTAGTTCATAGAAAACTATGATTGGGAACTAGTAAAAAATAGCAACGTGAAATTTAAACTGATTTGACTAATTGAATAAAAAAGTAGCATTTCTTATATATTTCATCTATCTTATCAAAGGAAAACATTTTGCTGTATAGAAATTTCTATACTTGTTACCATTTTTGACAAAACTTGTGCCGAGCAAATGGTTAAATTTAATTTTTACATTATCGTCTACGATAAGATTGACTCTACTGTAGAACTTTTTATAGATCATTCAAAATAAAATGGACTCTCGATTTCCCACTGTGCAAAATATTTGATGATAGCGCCAGTTGTTTCTTTCTTTCCAGTAGAGCTCGTGTTACTTTCTAGATGTAAATTTATGTGTTAAATGACTAATGTAACTATGAGCTGGTAAACTTAATTATTGTTTTAAATAAACGTGGTGTTTTGTTTTTCGAAAGTATGTCCCATCCAGAGTCATGTCTTATGCATCTTTTGGCGAGGAGCATTCATTTTAATCTTTCGCCCAAGATTCATTCGAATCTCAAATGGTTCATGAGTAGTTTGCATCTTCAATAAGGAACTATTGGTGAACCTTTCGGCTTAATTAATCGATTGTTTCTGAAAATTTTTTTTCCCAATCCCTATTCGGATATTTTAATCCCTAAGTTCATGGTATTAACAAAAATTAGTTAAAAACAGTCCACTGCTGCTTATATTTGAATGAAAAAGCCATCGTTACAAATTTTCTTTTCATTAAGAAAATTTGAATTTATTTGCAATCTATCTAGACAATTAACTTGTTAAGTTATAAATTCTATGTAAAATAAAGAAAATATTAATCTGATCTTATTCTGAAGAACAACATAAGGATAATAATCAATATAATGAAGCCTTTCGAGCAAAAGAATTAATCTACAAACACATCAAGAGAGGAATATTTCAAGTTATGTTTAACAATTCAAGTTTCAAAAAAGTAGTCAGTTTTTCAGACTTTCTCGAAATAAACAAATTTAAAATAAAACATTTTAATCAAATTTAAAACATGATATCTTTTATTTTGTATCTCGAATGATTCATGAGTAGTTTGCATCTTTGATAAGAAATTATTATTAAAAAAGGAATCTTTCGGCTTCATTAATCTATTGTTTCTGAAGATTTTCTTTCAAATCCTGATTGAAAAAGAGTTGTGCCATATGAATCTTTCAGCGTGATTCATATAGAAAAAACATGGTAGGAAATTCATAATAACTACAAATAATTGACCCTCAAATTACAAACAAAAACATAAAAATCAGTAAAAACTAAAGTTGGATTATTGAGAATTTGCTTCAGGAATGAATCTTCGAATGAAAGATTCACGAGTCCTAGTGACTCATATAGGGATAAAATGATTGTTAAACGGGTGAACATTTTATGGGATGACTCCCTCGATTTCTCTGGTTTTGCTTGCACCATCGCCTATTAAGATTTTTTAATAAGATAAGATAAATCTTTATTAAGTCCATAAGTTTTATTAGGCCCATTCATGAATCGAAATCTTAATTTTGTCTTAAGATTTTGTCCACCCAAAGCACCCACTGTGCGCCATCTATGGACGAAACGTTCTTACCGAAGAACCGTATAGTTTCCCATCGATGGACGATAGAGCATTTCCGCACCTCTCACCATCCCCCTCCCCCCCCCCCTCCCTCGTCCCACCAACCTCGATCACACCAGCATCAAATGTTAGAACATCGCCGGTTCCGGGAGAAGGTGGGGGTTAACAAACTAAATAAAAAAAAACACACACAGACACACACACACAAGCCTGCATGAACATGAACATGGGCCATCAATAGTCCGGCGTATCGACACTCGAGCGGGACATTCCGAAATCCTTCGCCCGCGTTCCGGATTGGGGCTACCTCTTCTTTCGCCCTCCACCTGCTGCTGCTGCTTCTGCTGCGTGTGTGTACTCCACTCAGAAGGATATAACCAACAACGTTTGTGCAGCAAAGGGGGCCTGCATCGGCAGGGTGGGTGAAGTAGGAAATCTGCGGAAAAACGGACGACAGCGTCCGGAATGCCGATAGGAGAACGTCAGGACGTCAAGCTGCACATGCACCACGGTCATCCACGGGTGTTGGTTCGGCAAATCCCAGAACGTCCCTCCGCAGCCGACGAAAGAACAAGAAGAAAAAATAAAGTACACACACACACACACACAAAAGGGAAGGAGACCATTTCTTTCCACCACGCGAGTTGATTGGTGAATCGGTAGATTGGTCCGAGAACTCCTGCTGCCGCTATCTTATGTGATGTGCATGTGCGAGGACGTGTGGCTAGGTGTGTGGGTTTATTTGTTTCAAATATTGCTCCATACACACACACACACACACACCCCGCTCGATAGTGCACTTCTCTTGCGAACTCCAACTCCACCCTTCCGGGTCCCATTTTTCCAACCGATGCGCCCTTTGAAGTGGACAGCTTGGAAGGGTCGGAAAACCCAAACCCCCCCCCCCCTCTCCCATCCATCCCCCCTCCACCGCTCAAAAGCCCCATGCCGGAATGCTGCAAACATCGTGACATCTCCTAATCGCTGCTACTCCGGACACTTTTGCGCCGGACCGGCAAAGGATCGCTACTCCTCCCTTCCGGATATAACCCCCCCCCCCACCCCCTCCTTCCCCACCTCCCCCAGTGGTCACCCTTTAAGGGCAAGCAACAAACAAAACAAAAGAAAAACCTACGCGCGCGGCGTCGAAATTGGAAAAAGCGCAACCCGAACGGATGCATGTTTGTGCATGTGCGGTGCAGGATATAAGACGCTTTGGTTTTTCGTTTTTCTCCTTTCCCGCGTGTTGCGACCGTTCGCACAGCCTCCGACCGGAGCAGAGCTTGCCTATTGGGCATCGGGGAATGTATCGTGCCGGACCGGGCGTAAAAAACGCATTCGATGGAAAAAATTAAATAAAAATAGGAATCGCTGCTGTTTCCCTCACAACCGCTAGGGGTTGCGTGCACCTGGGCTGACAATACATAACACAGCCGAGCCGATGCCGATCCATACGCACAACAACGAGAAACCAGCAGATAAGAGGTCCAGCGTTGAAGAATTACAAAGTTTAGTTTTTTTAATTTTAATCTATTTTGAATAATTAGCACCAGTGAAACAAACTGAAACGGTTCATTTAACACGCGTTTGCCTCCACTGATTTTTACTAGAATTTTGTTTGATAGAAAATTGAATCTTACGCAAATTCGGTTGGATTTTCCTTTACAATGTAGACTTAATTTGTCCTGAAACGTTCTATGATTCGAATTTCGTTGATTTCCCAATTTGTTTACCAATTTGGATGCAAGCGGTTTTTACTTCGTAATCTGTTTTACTAAACTTTGTTTTGGTATGCTATTTCATACTGCGTTTTATCTTCATTTGCATTTTCATTTACTTTAACATTTATAGTGTAACTTTACTTTTACTATTTTGAATTCAGCTTTTCCTTGCTGAAGTATTCTGCAATTCGAACAAATGGCTATTTATTCTGCTTTACCACATTTTTTGAATGCTATTTTAAACTGTTCGCTTCTCTGCTTTTACTATTTACACAATTACTGAGTCTTCTTCGATTTATGTTAAGTTTGTTATTTTGTTTTCCCATTATGATATAAGAATTCACTACTTTGTTTAGTTATACTTGACTGTTTCTTACATGATTCGATTATTGTTTTTCAATTTTTCTTCCTTGTCTGGAGTCGTTTTGGATTTCGTATTTGAAAGAGGTAAAACTGCGTAAAACTAGCGAGCTTTTTTTCTATGGAAAAAAAGATCTTCAAAAAAGTTTCTGTGTTTCCAAATCTTTCGCAGAAGAACTGTTTAAATTCCCTGACAGAATGCAAGATTCTTATTTCATGCCCATTTTTTGACGCTTTACGGATTTTACAAGGTATGGTAAGCGTTTTGGGAATTTGTTTTGGTCTAAAAAAATACGTTGAATGTAGAAGCGCTTGTATTTAGAAACAGCATGAAAATTGTCCAGAAAACAATGCTCTTGGAAGAAAATGATTAGGTAAATGGGAGTAAATTTGACAAAAAACGTTAGAACCCTCATCATGAGTTGCTGCCTGCAGAGAATATGGTAAAATATAAGACTGCTGTATTGTCTTATATTGCAGCAACGAAAGAATAGTTAAAAATAAACAACAACGAAGTGCAGAAAACGGATATGAGTTCGATGTTCCCGGGGATCCCGGGGAAGGCCAAGATCTCTTCCCGGTTTTTTGTGTCATGCCGTCCACTCCTGCTCCGAGGGATTGAACGGAGAAACCGATCAAGGCTCGGATCCATGGATCGATGGATTGTAAAATTCTTTTCTCGCTCGGCCCGGGACTAAATGAAATCGGGAAAGGCAAGCAAAAAACAAGGCCGAACTGTCCAACGCCCAGGGCGAGCGGCAACGGGACTGACTGTCCCCCGAAAAGGGGGTCCGGAGCGGAGGTCCCATCCCTTTTTCGAGGTCCGGTTCGACCGGGATGTGTCCGATTTGCTTATAGCTAAGGGGTTTTTCTTCTTCCTATTTGCGTGTGCCATTTTTTTGCTGTTCCGTTCCGTTCCTCCCTATTTTTAATTACAAATTCTTCATCAATATCCCTGAACCGAGTGAGGCACCACGTATGGCGCCGGCTAAAACGGAAACGTCGCTCCATCTGCGCTCCCGAACGACAGAGGACGTTCCAGAATAACGTATAAGCGAGTTAGGAAAGGTAGTGGAAAAGGAATCGGGACACCTCCTCGGGGCATCTGCTGTATCGCGTCGTTTCCAGCCTCCTCGGACTCGGACTCCTGGACCGAAGAGAACATGAATTCGTTTTGTTTAATCTTCGGACGTCCACCTGATGAGGAGGGAGGGAACAGGAAACAGAACATCCTGAACTCCAACCACCCGGCATTGGTAGGTACTTTTTCGAATGCTTTTTGCCTGCCCGGGACGTCATATGGGACTCCACCGAAGGAGTAGCCACCAGTCTAGGAGCCGGACCTGCGAAAGGATGAGACCCCGGCTACTACTCAATCTATATATTTGTGCACATAGCACACGTATCCGAGCCGATATGCATGTCGGTGCCGGGGCCCTCTTACATACCCCCTCGTCCTCGGTCTCCTGGACACCGGAAAGAAGCTAGAGCCAGCACGGCTTCAGAGGCCCGATTTGGCGAACGGCGAACGGTTCGTACGTCGTCAATTAAAAGCTAAAATAGAGCGAAGAAGCATTGAAATAACAAAAATCCGGTCCAGAAGACGAGCCATCGGGCATTGATTTGGCTCGAAAGGCACGGACCCGGTGGGGCGGTGTACGCAAATGAACGCTCGGCCATCGGTATCAGTGGGGAAGGAACCCATGCCCATCCCGGTTCGGTCGGACGGCGATCCAGAGGAACTCCCACACATGTGAACTAGGTCCGTTTCTGCACGCCTGGGTTTGCAGAATGGGTGGGAAAGTGATCGAATTTTTGTTTTATTATTTAGCCGTCCCCCCCACCCCCACCCCTCCCTCCACCTTCCTCCTACGCTTCGCTCCACATAATTTGCATGTCTTTTACCCGTACGTCGTTGGGTTTTTTCTCCCGCCCAGTTCGTTAGCTTTTCTTCCTTCCTGCTTCCTTCGCCATCTCTTCCCTGGGTCCCGCGTGGCGTTAAAAATAAAACCATACCCACATGAAAGCATCCAATTTTCCCGATGTTTTCCATTTTGTTTTCCACCCCTTTTTCCCCTTGTTCTTTCTTTTCCTTTTTTTTTTATTCGTTCGCTTTCCACTAATTTCAAACTAGCGATGATGGTATTTTTTCCTTGTCTTTTCCTCCCCCCCCCATCCTCCCCCTTTCCTTACGTCTGTCTCTATGGCGCTGCGGAATAATTGATCGTTCACTCTGGGCACCCAGCGGAAAAACACGAACGATCCAACTCTGTCTGTTCACACCAATCTGCTTCCCTTCCCCCCCTTCCCTACCCGGTACCTTTACTTTGCCTCTAGATTGGGGTACGGAGAGTAAAAAGTATGCGTTTAATGCGATTCCTTTGAAAGTAAGAAGCGAAAAAAAAATGCTGTAAATCTGTACGATTTGTACTTTTATGCAAAACTAGGCTGCGCCTGGCGTGGCTTGAGCGGGAAGAACGTTATTTCGTTTCCTTCAAGCTTCTAAGATATTTTTATGCTTTACTTATTACAATTTATTTCTTTAGTTTATTGCAGCGTTTTATCAAAAAATGTAGCCAAATCTGACGTCTCCGTGTATGCAAATCTCATCAATCTTAGTTGCCTACTGAAGCAAAGTAACAAGCTAACTTCCCTATATTCGCTACAATACAATGCTAACCCACTTGAACAGGGATCGGCATAAATTTCCTAAAAAGGGCCAGATGATGAAAAAAATCCCGGAAGCTTGAGACGGATACCTCAAACGATGATTTTATGTTTTCTAATATATTAAAATCCTCAATAGAAAGCTACATTAGATAAATGATTTGAAACTTTATCGTTCTACTTGTTTAAATATGTTCATATTAATTTTCATTGAACTTTGAACTTTTTCAAAATACAAATTTTGGTTTGTTGTACTGTTAATTGTTAATATTATTGTACTTGAAATCAATAGAAATGGTTTCAATATTGCGAGCTACATTCTATTCGATGTTCCTTTCGAAAATTGTATTTCCCAAATATATTTTGAAATTTTAAAACGATCAATAACGAAAAAAAAAGTGTACGAGGAAGTCGTCGAAAGCCTCGTTCAACAAGTTCAATCGTAATTATTGGAAAAAAGTGACATCAGGAATAATTACGATCAGAAATGATTTTTAAGCTTCTCAACTAAAGATGGAACTAAAATTATCTTATGAGCCGGATACAATCAGTAGGCGGGCTCTACTTTTTCAACTTCTGCACCAGAAAGTTATCAATCTAAATGGAATATGTCAAAAGGCTTTTGTGAAAATTATGGTTAAATAATAATACAAAAAGGTACTGAAAAAAATGATATCTGTGAAAACTTTTAAGATTTATATTTCAAATTTAGTGCCGTGATGTTCCATTTCTGGTCCTAATATATTGGTTTCAATCTTTACGGATACGTAACTATAATGTTTCAAGGTACTACTAATGTTAACACTTGTCTAGTACACTCATTTAATTTCTTGTTAACTAAAAGAAAAATTTTAACTTTGATGAAAAAAATACAGTATTAAACCTAGGGAAAAAATAATCCAATCCAACGAAGTAAAATTAATACAAATCTTTTTAATTAATGCAAATCGTTTTAGTGGCGTTTATTGCTGAAAGTGATATTTTATTGTAGTGCTTCGGGGCTTAATAACCCAGGATATATTACTAAAAAGTTCCTTCAAAATACTTCTATATCTGTGGTACGCTAATACGTGGAACGAGTCAATTACTTGAATTTATCGTACTCTTTCAACCCGATCAACTGTTTCAATAATATTGTAAATTCCTAGGATACGCTGATAAAGTACCTTCAAAACAAATGTTGAAGCTCTGGATATCCCTTGTATAAGGCACACAAAGTCATCAGGCTACGGTTGGTAACATATTTACCAGAGTGCGTGCGTTACTGTAAGCACCGGTTTCACGTTCGCTCGTAAAGTTCTGTCTGTTTTCTTGACGCCGTTTCTCCTACGAGCTCCACACCGCGGACTAATTTTCCCCGTAGGCGTTGGGTGCGTGAGAAACATTGAACCAGTTAACGTCCACCCCGCGGGGTCCCAGCTGAGATCTGGCGTATCTGGAGTGATTGTCGACGTCATGATAACGTGTCCCACTCCTCCGCGCCGTGTCGATGGTAGATGCGGAATAGATCTGGCAAAAAGCGAAAAGGCAATTACTCTGGACATTCGGTGACCTCGCGCTCACCTGAAGCCATCGAAAACTAGGGTCGTAAAGTAGTGCGCGGGCAGAGCAAATCGCAGGCATCGTCTCTCGCAAGATCCTGGCCGGTGTGTGTCGAATCGAGCTCGAATTAAAAAAATATCTGCCGTAACGGTGCCGGGGCCCACGGTCCACCCGCACATCGGTGCAGTACCGGGTCTTAGGGCTCAGTGCGCGAGTGAGCGACTGCCGACGGGTCTGATAGACCCGGACGTAAGTACACCTAGGCGTACAACTAGAGTCCAATATACCGTTACCCGGTGACGGGCGGTAGGCAAACGATCGCACTGCAGACTCGAGGCGGTGTGTTTTAGGTTGGAGGAGTTTAATCGCACGGCACCGCAGCGCATCGACGCTGGCGTATGCATATCGCCCGAGTACTGGAGGTCGGCTGAGGTCGGCTCGGAAATGTCCAATTTACTCCGCCAGACCGTCCGGCCGCCCCGTGCAGATGCGTACGGTTGGACCAGCTCGACACGGGACTCCTCCTCAGGACCGGCCGGACGGACGGGGTGCTCTCGTTTGTCCAGCTCCAATTTCACGGAGCCGACGCAGTGCGATATCGTCCACGGATACGAATGCGCATCTGAAGGGCCCGTCGTCGAGCCGTCCCGTACCGCCGGAAGCGGGAATTACAGCGCCCTGGCAGATGCAGACCAAATTACCGTACTTTACCTTTAATGTTTAAACAAGTAATTGCTACGCTGCACGTACTGCCTTTCGTCTGCGCACCTCTTCCGCGCCATTAGCGTTCTATAACCTCTGCCTAGTTTCTCGGGTCCTCCACACTGCGACTCCGCAGATCAAGTTTCTTCCTCTTGGAACCCGGAGGAATTGATAGATCTCAACTATCATTCACACCCGTCAATGTCGCCGATTTGTGCAAACAGTCTAGACGTCAGAGATTCTAATTCGCAGCGGAGATCGGTCTAGGATTGATACTACTTTGTGCACAGAGTGTTCCAGAATTTAGGAATTCGGATTATCTATAGAAGTCTATAGATTCATTCAGTCCACAAATTCTTTGTTCAATTCCCTCTGCATATACAAAATTTCTGTAGTATCCAAATCCCTCAATGCGGGCGTTTATCTACTCGAAAAATTCTTACATAAAGACTTTGAGCCTATAGTTTATAGACTATATATAAAATATTGTCGTTGCAAAACTTTATTTGTTTGGTAGAGCTTTTCAGGATTACTTTTCGTCTAAACATTGCCCTCCCTCTCTCTCATACACCCACACATTCAAACACTTGGCAACGTTTCCTACCGCTCGTACAGCAAGCCCTGAGGCCTTCCCCTGTTCAGTTTTCAGGATATTGGATGCGGTTGTTGCGCGCGCGCATGTTTTCGCGGAATGTGGCGAGAGATTTTTGATTGAGATCGCGATACTCGACTATAGCGACCAGCGTGGCTTAACCTTCGCTGCCACTTCTGACGCACGATCGCGCATTTTCCATGGTTTCCCTCTCCATCCCTTCCTCTTCTACTGGTTATCCCTTCCCTTCGCCAAAAACGGGTACGATGCAATTGTGCAGGATCACGTCGAGGGCATCGCTGCGGCGTTTGGAGTTCGGAAAAATCGCCATTTTTCCCGAGTTGGGGTGGGTGGAGAAAGGGGGTTCGATCGTGATGCGTAGTAATAGAGCAGTAAGGGCGGTGGCGTTGTCGTGGTGAAAGATTGGAACCGTCTGATCTAGTCTGTCGTGAGCAGCGTCGACACGATCGACCCGAAACGCATCTTGTGTTTCGAGTTTCATCGCGGCGGCCCATCTCTCGCCACGATTTCCCACCGTTCGAAATCGTGTGGCCTGAAAGGGAGTGGCTGCTCCACCGGGCGGGGTGGAGGCAGACGCGGGGAAATCACGCAGCACCGGCAGTTACAAATACCCCGCGCTTCCATCCCGCTTTTCGGAGCTCCCATTCGCGAGGAGTTCGCGCACAAAATTTGACCTCGTTGATGGGCACGGTGTAGGAGGATGCATCTCTGCATCGGTTATGCACCTCGCTGCTCTTGCATAGGGCCGCCTCCACCTTCCCACCATAATCTCCCAGGCACCGTCGATCACTCGGAGCATTGGAGGGCTGTTGCTGCTTTGCTTAGGGCCTGAATGTTTCCGTTTTGACCAGTAGGCTTAACCAACCGCGTGATCCCTTCGCGTTCGTACATCGGTTAAGGTAAGAGACAACAATAAAACAATATAAATAAAAGGCAATATAGTTCGAGTCAAGGTATAATAAAACTGCATATTCCCTCCCCTCAAAACTCTATATCACATCGACGGCATTCCGGGCAGTTTTATTTACCCTCCACAGCTAAGAACTCGCCGTTGGTGAAGCAGTTAAGCGGATATCGAAAGGCGTAACGTTCTACTAGGGTACTGCTTAAGAACGTCGAATATATACGACAGAGATCGGTGTGGCCACCGGATTAGTAGAAGTGGTGTGGCCACCGGATCAGCGAATACAAGCTGCCGAACGAATCGTCAAACATCAGCACCCTCATCGGATCTTATCTCCTCAAGGGAAGGCTGGATAGCAATAAAAACCATTCCTATGCGGGCTTCCGATGTCGCGCACTTTCCATTTTGCTTCCGACAATGGATTTGCTTTATTGCGAAAAGTTTTACTACTCGACTCGAGCTCGAGGGTAATATAACCAGCTTATAGCTGCTGCACAGATGCATTATGACATGCAAAACCGTTTTACTGTGAGGTTTATTATTGGATGAGTCTTGGGGGATATCTGTTAGCCAGCGATCAATCGGAGGGTCAAGGACTTTAGACAGTGCACTGTTGCGCATGATAGGGATCGGAATCAATTACAAGCAGATTACTCGCGCTTCGCGTAGGAGATTATATGATTGTAGATCCGTAAGGAGCCTTCCAAAATTATGTCTTTGAAGCTCCAGAGTGGTTTATGAGCTGTGTTTCTTGATTTAATTAAGTCGGCATTCTGGTTTCTAGGTCTTATGACTTAAAACGTAAAATATATTGCATATTACAAGCAGGTCTAGCAAAACTCCTGAAAACTAAGTACAAAATCGTATTTTGGAGCTAAGCTTGGAGATGGGAACGAGAACTCGGCCCAAGGACCGAAAGCCCTGGAGCTACTGGAATGGTACAAAAAATAAGTAAACAATTTCATGCTTACTTCCAAATGGTTTTCCAATCGCGCGAATAAAAAACAAGCTGCAAAACAAAAAAAAAACAACTAAATATAAGAAAGCAACGACCAGCAAACGACGCGAGTACGCGAACATGGTTCACGACCACGATCGATCACGACAAGCCCTGCCGCGACTCTCGGCAGACGGTACAGATGTGTCATGTTTCTGGGTTTGCTCCTCCTCCACCTCTCTCCCCCAAGGCAATTTCTATCCCCTCACGGTTTTCCCGGGCTCCAGGGTTCAGTTTACTCTCTAGTGGCAGCGATTAATCTGTGGACATCGTCAGGAGAAGTCCGGGGCAGAAATTGCCCCCCCCCCTCGGGTTCGGGGCTTTTCCGCGCATGTTGACGGAGGGGTTTCGGGATCACCGGGGTTTGCACGGCAGAACCTTAAAAACTTCGATCACAATGGCCCCCGGAGGAAGGCATTACATTATCGTCGCTAAACCAAACCAAACGATGCCTCACACGACGAGAGTTTTGCTGTGTGCGAACCGAGGTTGAAACGCAACAAAGTTTAGCGAATGAGTTGTGGAGGAGATGGTAAAAACATTCCGTGCTTATGACAATATAAATGCGAGTGCGATTCCACTTCATTAGATGATATACCAGTTAGGGTCAATAAAATCCAGCATATCCTGATTTTTGTATAATGAATTTCCCTATTTTTCCTCTTCCATAATTAAAATCAATGTCAACAAAAGTCAACAAAAGTTTGCGCGAATCTAACCAAAAAACTTTTAAAATTGGCACCCAAACTGATTGGTTATTCTTACTCTCCATCGTTTAAACTTTCTTACAGATGTAAGCAGAACAGTGAAACGTTACGTAACAATATCGAGAACCTTATCATAGTAAACATGAAAAAGGATGATAACGAGTTGAAAGAATATAACGTATGCATTAAAAAATAGACAAATTTGCATCGACGATAAGAAAAAAGTTAACCAAGCTAATTGAATGAAGTAAATTTTATTGTAAAGTTACATCACTTAAGTACTTAAAAAAAATATTTTGACGGCCAGTAAGGCGGACATACGGTACTTGGTCGAAACTTTAGCCATAGCCGACAAAACCAATCGTGTAAGGTTGTTTTTCAGTAGTTGTGTGGCCTATATGACCACCTGCTGCTCCACTTGGGTTTTAAATTGTTGAAATAGATCCTACGTTTAAGATTTATCAAGGTTTTATCAGTTGGAAGTGGTTCCGGAACATAGATAGGGTTATTAGTGCTGGTATTGATAATGATATTTGACAGAATTTTGTGATTTTTCGAAAACATGTCTTCCAGGAGCTTTGGGCCGTATTGTTTGAGTGACTGGCCTCGATCGACGCATCTGTATAACAATATTCACCTTTTCTAAGTTTTTCTTAACTATTTAGCCGGTTGAAGCGATATGTTGATCCAAAAAACGGAATGATTAGGCCATTTTTCGTCATGCCTGTCGTAACGGCCTCTGTTGTCATTTGGGGTCTCGCAGCACAGTCAGTGGCCGGACCAAGGCTTCCAAATGATTTTTCAACCTGTCTCCATAAGTGACAAAATAGTAAAAAATTCATATCAGCTTAATTCGGTGGACAAGAAATGTCTAATAAAATCAAACAAGTTCGTTCCGCTATAATGCTGAAAGTTTTACACGTTATCAAACGAAGACGGTTTGCTGTTTTTGCCACCGCGGATTCAATTTTAATGATAAAGTTCTCAAACATGTTCTGAATTTAAAAGAAATGCTACTCTTTATGTTACATTCAACTGGAAGTTGCTAGCGTTTTTCGTTTTTGCAGAAAAATCGTTAAAATTTGTTTATTTTTTTAATGCATACGTTAGAACAATTTTTCACACTGCTTATTCCAGTAAAATTATTAGTTATATTAGTTATATTTGGCTGATTTGACCTTTTATTTTAAACATAATAAAGAGCCTTCTGATACAACAGATCTATTTTGCCGTTTCTCAGGTATACTGTTCAAAAAGTGTTTACATTTCCTCAGTTCATCTCAGAAATGCTACGAATTCGATCATAAAAGTAATCAATAATAAATAAATAAAAGTAAATAAATAAACAAATGAATCAGGTTAAGCGCTATGATAGAATAGATGTTTCCATTCGTATAGTTAACGTAAGGAGTAAAGTTAATCACACTTCGATATCGATGTACACTTTTTTGCAACACGAAAATAAAAAAAAAATGTTAAGGAAACATACTTTTCAGCAATTCCCTTTTTCTGTTTAGAATCGTTGTCCTGTCAGTGTCTTCTTATACTTTATAATTATCTTTTCTTTTTCATTGAATTTGTAACAAACCAAGTTAATTTCGTTAATTCTGGAAAACACACACCGTTGTTGTATTTAACTTCTTTTATATTGTCTCTCTTACTATGTATTAATAATAAAATAATTGTAAAGTGCAACAAAATGTCAACGCAGTTGTTTTCATTCAAACAGTTTAGTTAGATTGAGGAAACCACGCGGTGGTTTTATTTGTGTTGTTTGTTTTGGTGTTTTGGTTTGATTCTAAGGTTTTGGTAGTTTGAAATAAGAAAAATGCTTTGTTATTACTCTTAATATATTTTTCCTGCGAACAGTATTGCATCACACGTTCCATGTTTGAACTGCATGTTACATTTACCACATTTATACTTTTATTTTATAATTAAACACCATTTTCCACCCACTCTCGGACACTTTTCCAAAATGCATTACGACAGTTGTTTCGTGTTCGTCAAATTTCTCTTCGAGCGCACGTTTGTTCTTCTTCTTTTCGGTGTGTTTGGTTCGTCGAACAATCGCCGTTCAGCTTCAGGCGCGCTTGTAAGACTCGTCCGTCCGTTGCACCGCCTTTCGTGGCCCCTTTCCTTTCCCTTGCTGCTGCTGCATCGATTTCGCGCACGCTGCATCGCTCGCCTCGAGCCCGACGCATTCTTCAAGATGCATTCGCGGGTTTAGTGTGTTCGCGCTTCGCTTTTTCCCCCTCCCGCCCCCTCCCGCCCCCCCCCCTTGCCTCCCGCTCGGTCCAGCTTTAGGGGAAACGTTCTCCGAGGTCAGGTCTGCGCTGGATGTGTGGCACGCGCGCGAAACCATAATAAGGAGTCGTTTGGGGAGGTTGGCTTTTTTATCGCTTTCTTCCTTTTTATTTGCGATTTTTATGCCTCTGCGTACACCGGTATCGATTCGGGTGGGGGGGGGGGGGGGGAGCGGGGGAAGCATAAAACACAAAGCGAAACATAAAATCGACCACCATCGAAAACCATTTCACCCATCGGGACGCATCTTAGCTTTGAGCTTGGAGGCAACAAAAACAGGGTTTGTACATGATCGGTTGTTAAAAACTAAAACCATAGTGATACGAGACGCAACCTCAAGGTGAAGCAACAGACGACCCCCGAAGCTATATGTTATGTCGACTCGAGGAGCCCAGCATACGCGCGTTCGGGGTTCAGTGACCTTTGGCTGCAGTCCCTTCTTGCGAGGAAAAGCCCTTGCGCTTCAAAAGCCAGGAGGTTTGAAAAATTTAACTAAAACAAAACTCATTGCGAACAGTTGGTCAGTTGGAAAAAAACACACACACACACACACACACGGTTCAACCGCCGTCCTTTTCCTCCATTCCTATTGTTTTTTTGTGTGTTAGCTTACACCGAATCGTGGTTTTTCTGCATCTCAATTGGTTCGCCGTTTGGAGTTTTATTTTATTTCACTCTAGTTCGCGTCTGTTTTTCTCCCTTTTTGACCAAAAAAAAAACAAAACAAATTTAGCAACATTCGCCCTGGTGTTAGGCTGAGGTGCATTTTATTGTTGCTACGCTTACGGCAGGGCGCCTCAAGCTGGCTGTCTGTCCGGAAAATTCAAGAAGAGTAAAAAAAAACAACAACACGGTCAACGTGTGTCCGCAACGCAACGCCAGCCCTTGCGAGGGTGGCTGACAACTCGAAAGTGTGTGCATTTGTTCTTGTGTTTAATGTTTGTACCTTTTAGTTTTGTTCATTTGCTCGACGCTTCAATGCTTTCTCCAACTCCTTCGCTGCGACGTTGGGTTCGATGAACTTTTTTGGACATTGTGGGCCCTTTCCATGGGTCCCCCACCCCACCCACCCCAAAAAGTACCTTGCTATCTGTCCCGTGCCGCCTACATTACTCGCCTCTGGTCCCTGCGCAGGAGCATGAGAGCATTGAGAAATGTTTGGGCCGTGTTTTTTTTATTTTTATGTTGCATCTAATTAATGCAAGCCACCTACAGCAAAATGGCATTCAAAGTCGATTTGGGCGAAGGAATCTAATGTAGCGTTGAGGAACTCAATACAATAAAACAAGAGAATGTTTTGAACTCAATAAAATAAAACAAGATAAAGATGAATGGTAAGAATTCAAAGAACAACCTTTCTGTATCTAAAAAATGACGTCTCAGTGCATTTAAAATATTATTAACACACAGACAATTTTTTAGGCTTAGGCTTGAGCTAAAGTTTTTTATCATTAAAAATAAACGAATAAATAAATGAATGGAAAATGAATAAAATGATAAAGAAAAGGATTAGCAAACGAAATCTCTAACACATTTCTAAACACAGAAATACTCTTGAACATTTTTAAAAACATTGACAATTTCAACCACCTCAAAGAAAAGCTCGTTTTCAATGCTGCAACAACTGAAAAGTTATGTAAGTGAGGAATTCGAAAATAATTAATGATTTTGGTTGAAAAACTGCATGCAATGTTTTTTTCCGAGTGAGTGATAAATTAGGTGAATTGTTATTTTATCTAATACAATACGCTAAAAAACATTTGAGCAGTGAAAATATCGCGTAGTTTATGTATTTTGGGGTTTTATTTGTATCTGCTTGGGGCCTTTAGTGCTCTGAAATTGACTTTGAAAATAGTTTTAAGGAAAAAGGAAAAATAGAAGTTTACGGAAAAAGGAAAAATCATTAGTTTAATTTTCTGCGCCGTCAATCGAAAACAAAAATGGAACAATGTTGCCTTATCGAAAATTCAATACGCCGATTTATTTTCCATAAAGATTATATCGACTTCGAAATTCAAATCAATCAAATGAAGCGAAAACTTCTTCCATCTAAAATGGAATCGAAGGAAATTGTTTAGCAATTTGAAGCATCATATTCTAAATATGAACGATGGGCAAATTTGATCCATATAACATTTCCTACTTCTCAAGCATTTCTTTAATATTACCAATTTTTCACAATTTTCTTTAATTTTTTCAAATTTATATACTTCTTTTTACTGTACTCAATGAAAAAGGTCTATATTTATATGATTTATTAAAAAATTTTGTTTTGTTGTTTACTGTTGTTTACTGTTCAATATTTGTTTGAGCGTGTATCTTTAAACATGTCATTGCGCGGGTTTCCGTTTTGGCAGTGATCTTCTCACAGTACAAAATTGGTTCATCAAGCACATCAGTCCATTCTAGTTTGAAATATACTTTACTTTTAAAGGAAGTTTAAATGTTGCCATACACTTTAGCTTAACTGTTTACTTTTTCGTTCTTGTTTTGACTCTTCCTACATCGTAATTCCGTGAACAAATACTACACTTATCAATACACACCGTCTTCATCGCTTTGATACAACTTTTAACTGTATCCGCATCAATCGATCACGGCTCACATCAACTCCATTGGGATGATTAATTAGACATCCTTTTTTCCACTTTGCTGCAAGCGATGCGCGTGTGAATGCTTTGATGTTTCGATTGCCCTTCGGGACGCGCTTTTTCGGAAAATACTATCGCAAGTCGACGGAAAAGAAAACATTAACAAAAAAAAAACAACACACCCAAAGTAAGTTGGCGCACAAACGGCACAGGAAAACGTCAGGATAATGAACCGAGAGGGAGGCAAAACGGCAAGCCATCTGGTTCGCACCGTTTCGTTCCCGTTTATTTTTTGGGGATTCGTTGGAGAGAAAAATCGAGTTTTCCTAACAAAACATTCCAAAAACAAAAACTCCAGTGCACCGCGAGGAAGAAAAAACAAGGAAGCCCATTAAGCAAAGGGAGCGCAAAGGGTGTGTATGTGTGTGTGTGTGCACGCGTACACACATGCCAGGGAAGGGTGGGGGAACATATTGCATAATCAACCCTTATGGATCGCAGATTCCGACGCGATCCTGTTTGCCGTTTATTTTCCCACTTTTTTCCCACTTTTTTGGCTCTTTTGTGAAGTTTTAAAATGGGAAGCGAACGTTTCAGGGACGTGGAAGGTCAACGAATTGATGATACAGGTATGGTTGGGTAGGGGGGAGGGGGGAGGGTTAAAGGGGAAGGGTACTGGCCGGAAGTGCCAGCCGTGTAGGAGAATTCTTCAAACGGAAAAGAAAACAACCGAAAACAACAAAAAACACAACCGGAGGACTGAAAATACCTAAACATTGAATTACGACATCGCGCACGTGCTTCGCGTCTTTTTCGGGGTTTTGTTTCGGGGGCTTTCCGCTTTAATGCAAATGCAAGTAGCGAGCAGAAATTTGGCAAAGGCGAAAAGGAAAGAAACAAAACACACACGGTGCGCATTGCCGAGACGTTGAGTTTTCGAAACGGAAAGTGTGTGTGTGTTTGTGTGTGCAGGATGAGATCGATCGAAACATACTCGGCAGCTCGGGTAGCTTAGATGCTAAGGGAACGATAGCAGTGTGCAAGAAAGGCACAGACAAGGGCAAAGGGGAGCCGTTACGCCGCTTTGCTGGACGCTGGAAAGGTAATGAACGAACTCAAGACGTCAACATCGGAGAGGTTACCCAAGCTGTTCTTGTTGGTCTTGTTGTTTCGGCTCGCCGCAGTTCGATGAACCGAGCGACTACCCAAGAAAACCAGCTTACTACGACGTCAAGACGATTGGGAATTCGGCGGGAGAATGGGGGGGGGGGGGAAGAGAGCGCTGCCGTAGGTGTATTTTTGGAGAAAACCTTGTCCTGTTTTTCCCCCACATCTTCCGCCCTCCACAAGTGGTCGCGGGTGTCTGCAAAAGTTTTCCACGAGTTCCATACCAAGAAACACGATGCCGAACGCGTGTCCTGGTAGGCGTTTGGTGGATGAGGTATGAGGGATCCAACGAAGCACCGTGTGCACTAGAGCAGTAAAGCTACTACAAAGCATTGCTCGGCAATCCGATTTGGTGTGTTTCGCCGGTCTAGGCTCTATCCACACACTTTTCCTAAGTTCTGAAGTGCTGCACTACAGAGAGTACTCAAGATTTTGGGACGAGTAAGTATCTGCTTCAGCAACATAGTAACATTCGGAGGGTATATTCGCAGCCTCTCCGAATAGGAAAGTATAAGAACATTGGATGGTTTTCCAAAAACCGACCAAAATACGCCTAAGCTACGTCGTAAACTCCAGGAAGAAACCAGACCAACCAAAAGATATGTAGGATAAAATCAGCACGAGACCGCGTGAGACCACGGCCCAAGAAAATCTCACTCCCCCCGCGACCAACCACCCAGAAGTTCGGACCGATTGGGTTAGGTCATGGCTTTATCGGCGTTCGTCCTACGTCAGCGAAAGACGTCCTCGCTTAAAGACGTACGTCGCGTTCGGAGAGGATTTCTTTTGCGTGGCGCATTAAAGTGCTCTTGGTAGAGAACCTTGTCTGCCACCGACCAACACATACATAGCCACGAATGCTCAAGCTCATTCCACTTGGCTACTCTTGGGTTGTCGCAGATTTAGCCTTCCTTGTTCAAGAATGTCAGACATTACAATGATGCTGCAAAGTTAGAGTTTGACAAGCGTTCACTCTCTATCCTCTATCCTATTTCAAACATGTTCGCTGGATACAGTTCTATTAAAAGAAAGGTAAATCTTTTAAGAGAAGACTAAAGCTATCGATGTTGACGTGGAGGCTGATAAAGATTATGAAATGAAAACCAATCCAGAGCTCCTGAACCTGCCAAAAACTTCTGCCGAAGGACGCCGCAAGGATCGATAAAGATTCTGCGTCCTGCTATGTATTTGCTGTCGGAAACTTTGCAAAAGTCGAGCGTAAGACGTAGGTAAATGCCTACCGGCGGCCATGCGGGGGTCGGGACGAACAACATCCTCATGTCAACCTCCTGTTACTGGAGGCTGATGATCTCCGGTGAACCCATTTTCGGAGTGCTCGCTCTCCCGGCACAACTCGTGCGGTTGTAAACGGTTCGTTCGGTTGACTTTCTTACGCTTTTCCTTTTTCCCAGGCCTCGGCGACAGCAGGCGACATGTCGAGCTGGTAGGAAACCCCTTCGGATCGGAGGAAGACACACGCAGCAAAAACAACAACAACAAAAGTGTACGTCTCGTGCTTCCAAAACTTCCAGAAACACGGACTTTGCGGAAGGAGCGATGTGAGCTTTCGTTCCCGCACGTTGGATCGCCGACGCATCCTGGGCCGTTTTTCCGTTCGTGCTTGTTCAATCAATGTTTCCTCACTCTTTCTAAAGTACGCGTTTCTCGTCCTTAGGCGTTGGAGGATAAATATATAATAAAACGATTAAATTCCATCACCCGTTTCGCTCACGCTCGCTTCCGATCGGGTTCGCTCTGTCTCACAAACTGTCCACACTTTCGCTCGCTCGCGCGTTCAATTTGCTCCTTGCAGTCGAGACCAGCTCCCAAAGGCTGGCGTCGTTCGTGGTGTGCGTTCGTGTTGTCTATAGTTGGCCGAAAACCTCGCGTAGGGCTTGGCACAAAATTCTGGCAAAAACCGTGCTCTGGTCCGTGTGTTTTTTCGGGCCGCCTGAACCTGGTTGAACTTCGGCTCCTTCGTCGTCGATGGCAAAAGATGGCGGCCCCCCCCCGGACGTCAGGTTCACCGGAGGTCAGTTGCACCAGGCCTGAACCGGCAGGTAGGCCAACAGCAGGCTCAGGGCAACTATACGTTGCAGACGCCGCCGTTTTTCGGTTGTTGACTGCAGTACACAGCCCTGTCCCCCAGACTGGGAAAACCCTGTTCCTCGCCCCTTCGGGAAAACAGCCCCGATTGTTTTTATACTTTCCCCACGCTGCGTTAGTTTTGTTATTTTTGACAGAGCCCGAAAAGCCAGACAGACAAATGAACTTTCGGTGCTCATTTCGCCATCAATCGCTATTGCTCGGCGCAGTCGCACATATCCTGTGGGTTCAGTGCCTCCAGCCGGCGTCCCGGCGTGTGAACGTCCCGTTATTTGTTTTGACTAACCGCAGAGGTTTTAAAAACTGGCCGACCGAAAGGCCAAAATTAGTCCTCCCGCTGATCGCCGAACTCCCCGAAACATACGGCGGAAAGGTTAACAGCTCCTGTCTGGGGAACTCTGGGAGAAATGGGTGCCCAAACTGGTTATAACTCATATCGCTTGTGCGTAGCGTAGAGGGTAAGCTCCACAAGGAGGTTTGAATCCCATCCCGTCATAGTCTTTTCTCTCGAAAATTTTCCTGCAATCAAAAAGATCTTGAAGGAGAGCATCTCCTATTTGTGTATGTCAATATGAAAGACTTTCTTCACTGCATGAAGATTCTTAAAAATGTTTTTGGGTAGGGGAACGTGAGGAAAGATCCATCTGCAGGGTTAAATTATCTGGTATTACCAAGAATTATGTCATGAAGTGATGAAAATTATCTATTAACGAGTCTCAAGCATCCTTTGTAGCTTGCACGGATTAACATGAAAATATAATAAAGAAAACATAATGAACCAAATTAAGCCCGGATTCTTGTACGATTTCCTCGATCAAGTCCTGATGAAGTTTTAACAAGTATATCTATGACACAATGCAATCAAGCTCAGAAAAAATCGAATGTTTTTTAGAAAGTATTCATAAGATAATTATTGACATTGTTAAATAGTTATTTGGATAAATCTTGTGATTAATATAAGAGCTTCACAAACGTGAAAGTTAAAATCTGCAACAAGATAACCGTTTTCTGCCAAAAGGGTACATATATGACCCCGCTTTGCCTTACTTGCGACCTTGCTAGCGACTGCTTAGCACTCACAGAAACGGTAAGGACTCATATGTTAATATGAGAGCTTTAAAAGGCAGGTACTAATGTTCCACCAAGTTCGCTTCAATCAGACTTCTTGACCTTCTCTAGTTTGTCTTGGCCTTCGAGAAAAGTTGCTGTGACCTATGCGAACTGAAACTAGAATCGAGATTCGAACCGACGACATCCAGAGTGCGGGTGTTCGCGTCCTACCGCTGCACCATGAACCCTTACCAACAAAACAAGCTTAGCCACTGATAAGCTTCCGCTAGTCAACGGGTCTGTGATTGATAATGATTTGAAGACCATGAGCAGTTGCGTAACTCAAAGCGTATGACAACCTAAATTTTCTCAATTTCGTTTAATGAGAAGTCAATTATGCTTTAATTGCTTCAAGGGTGCTATGTTATCTCTAGGGAAAATTTAAGTAAGCATATTCGCTTACGCTTGCAGCTTTTGAAGAATCGCTTTATCAGTCTATCGTCCTTTGAAGACCCGTTTTGGGAGGTCCAGTGAAAGACCACACTCGTTAGGATCTGGAATTTTCCCTACGATTTAAACAAACATCCTCTACCAAACAGGCATCAAATAAATGCCTCAAAACTGCCTCCAGAGCATAGGCAAAAACCAAGCACAACTCGCTACGCAGGCGGGTGGCGAAGAGGCGGCAAAACAAAAGGACCAAAACAAACTCCGGCCAGACTCGCGCTAGGGTCACCGTCCGTCTGTCTACGTTTTGTTCCGCACGCTTTACCCGCCACGTTTCATCCACGCTTTCCTTCGCGACCCAACGGAAGAAGAGAGAGAGAGAGTACGATACACAACCGAACAAAGAGCGCAACGATGGAGGGAAGGTGCGAGAAGAGGGTTGGAGGGGGGGGGGGGGTG
>KE525003.1:293384-307463 GCA_000441895.2 Anopheles sinensis
ATTGGAAACGGAAAAACGGCGAAAACAAATTTCATCGATCGGAAAAGCGTTCTCATCAACTCGGATGCAACTATGCTTTTCAGGGTGCAGGATGGGTAGCTTTTCCCTCCCTCTTCTTACCTAATCCTTGTTTTTTTTCTTTCTTTCAGGCTATTTCTTGCCTTACTTCCCGGGAGCGATTCAATTACATCTCTTTCTCCCTCTCGCTTTCTCTTTCGGTAGTTCAAATTCTGAAGGTACGACGGTGCATTGTTTTCCATAAGCAAAACTTTTTATCGAACGGTTTCAAAAAGATATAGGGAGATTCATTACAAAGCAAGTGCAGCAAATTTTAACCAACGTGTACGCTTTTTAAACCATGTAAACGACGTAGCTGGAGTTTGGACGGGGTGAATTTAAGGATCACTTTCACCAATGGGAAAATTATATTGATGAGGCAATACAAACTCCTTATGCGAAAATTTGAAGCACGAAAAGCACAAAAACGGAGATTAGAAGCGTTACGTAACGCTTGGTTGTAACGCTGAGTAAGGCTTTTGCGAATTACATCATTGCTTTTAACATTATGTGAAGTTTATTTACAAACACATCCTATGACAAAGTGGTGCGGAAAATGTTAGATGTTTCATTTTCACGATAATAATTGGGTCTTAAATACTGATCAAAGTTGTGTATCTTGGAATTTGAAAAGAAAGTCATTTATCTTTACTAAATAGTTATTTACGTTATTCAGTTCAATTCAACGATGCTTAATAGGGTAATATAACACGAGCGAAACCAGTTGCAAATGAGACCAGAAATAAATCGATTCATCGTTAAATACATCAACTGCGATTAATGGCCGTTATAGCGATTTCGAAACGTTACAATGCGTTACTTAGTTGCTATAAAAACATAAGTAAGTGTCACCGTACAAAGGTTGAGAAGCCCTGGAATTTTTGACGCCCAAAAAAAGCCTATCCAGTTTTTGGGAAGTTGAGATCGTTATTCGTTTGTTGATTGATGCATTCAATTGTTTGTCTGCAGACTTCGATATAGGAATACTAGCGTAAATATTCGGAACACCCTGTGGTTGATATTTTTCATGAACAAACAAGCTGGTAAGGTGATGAGTACAGATGAGAGGTAATGGTAATTATTTTTCCACCTACAACTTCCCCGCTCACCGACCGATCCACAACCTTCGATTCCCCTTTCGGAGGTTCCGTCCACGAAACAGCAACAAAATGAAGCCTTAGAATAAAAGGCATAACCATCTCCGAGGGCTGGCGCGCATCAAGTCGCCATCGCCGCGAAATCGGGATCGGGTTGCACGGAACCATCTCCTCTCCTCCCTCCTTTTCCACATACAAAAAAGCCCCTGTCAGCAGCGGAACTTTTCAAAGCGCACCGAGATGATAGCCGCGGCGTTCCAGAAGTCGCTTATCAGCATCGTGCTGCGCTGATCTCGATCTGCACCGCAACTGGCGACGGGCAGCGAGTTGCGCTTTCGCTGCATTCAACGCTTCCAGCCACAAACCTCCCCCCCCCCCCCCTCCCCTGGGCGTTTTGGGGCCAAAACCGTGCGCTCTTCGGCACAAAATTAATTGATCCCTTTTAGCGCTGGCTTTAGCTGGTTCTTCCGTTTATTTTTCCTTCCCCAAACTTACAGCCGTTTCCGCTCATTTTTACCTTCAACACACTGAGGATTGAAATGGGGCAGCAACTTTTGTCTGTAGAGCATCTGTTTTTGACGTTTGTTTGTCTCAAAGATGAATTTTTGACTCGTACTTGTTTATTTTCGTTTCTAATTTTAACGATGTCCCCATTCAAACATCTTGGTTATGTGGCATGAATTTAACCAATGGAGTCTAGAATAATAAGAGGCCTTTTAAAATAGGAAATCACTTAAAATCACTCACTTAAAATAGGTAACAGCATTAAATACCGGTATAGTCTCAACACAATAATAATGTTAGTACAGACTCCCAACATACAAGAACAAGTGACGTTTGACGGAAGCTGCGAAATCATGTTTATACACCCAGAGATTGCAGCTCCTGTAGAGATAGTGAAATGTAAAAACAAATCGGCAAGTCGGTAGATTATTTACGCCAATAGACACAAAGAAGTTTTAAAGAATTAGTTCACAAATTTTTATTATTGGAAGAGATTCTTGCTGAATTACCAAAATAATCGCTTTGCATTTTCTTGTTTTCGGCTTGAGACAAACATTGATAACTGCGCGGATGAATATATCAAAGGTATATGCCTTACAGCCAAAAGTTGAGGCGCTGTTTGGAAAACTTAGTGTCTTAGCGACAACAATTTCCGCTTTCATGACAAAATATGGTGGAAACGGCTGTAAATGGGTGCTTTAGGAATATTGTTGCTGTGAATCGTTTAACTTCTTCTCTTCCCAAGCAACACACACACACACCCATTGCCACCTGACTGTGTTTCCCTTTGCAATGGGAGTGCTGCATTGCTTGAGCTTTGCTTGTAGCGCTCAGAATTTTGCATCTTTCTTGCAATTGCATGTGCAATTGTAGCTTCCTCCGTTCGTGTTCGTGCAACGAACGCATAACTACGATTGATCCTTTCGACATCCGAGGGAGAAGAAGGGCGGGGAAGGGTACGGCAACTCATCCCGAACGTGGACGAAACGAGGTAGATGTGATGGTGGAGATGTTGATGTATTGCCGGAGATAAGTGAAGGGTTGAGGAGGTAGATAGAAAATGATATCGCATTCGGACTAATATGGGATCATTTGGAGCATATATATATTTATTCGCCGAAACCATGCGAGAGACATGCCGGAATTAAAAAACGAAAAACCCCCGCATGGGAAGTGGCTCCGGAAACAAAGGGTCTGTGTTTGTTCTTATCCTCGCGCCGAATCTCGGAACCGGATGGTGGCTATGGCTACCGACCCCGAGGAGGAGTCGCCACTCCAAACTCACAGTCGATCAGCTCCAGTTCTCAAACGTTCTCCACCGGAGCTTTTCGTTTGATTGCGTGTTGAACGAGCAGGCACGCGAGACGTGTCGGATAGATTGCGGGATCGGAAGATGATCCGCATCGATTATCTATACGCCTCCAACAACACAGCAACCTCCTCATCATCGCCGTCGTCGTCGTCGTAATTTGCATCATTTTCCACCTGCCCAGAACTTCGGCGCGGTGTGGCGTGAAATTAAAATGCATGATTCCGTCGACTCACTCCCGGTCGGGCGGCCGATCGACAAAGTGCCGTCGGAGGTGACCACCCTCTAGGATACCGGGGGCGGGTGGTGTTAGGCTCAGTGGGAAAGAAGAAAATACCCGTCAGGAAAAAGGAGATAACCAGGGTTCAACTAAGCATGCAGGCACTTATTAGTCGTAAGAAAATCACCATTTATAAGCAGCGAGCCAAATATACAAAATCACTCTAAAACGGCATGCAGATGATAAGTTGAACATAGACTTAAGGATGATTTATTACGGCAAACGACGTTTGACATTTTGTTTTTGGCCTAAAAAAAATTTTTTAAATTGTTTTTTCCGTTAATATTTGAATCTTGATTCTTAATACATATTTCAATATAAAAACTGAGGTTAGCACAGAAAACTTGAAGTTCAGAAAACTCTAGTGCAAAATTATGTAAACCATAGTAAACGTGCACCAAATTCTTTGGACTTTGCAAAAACATAAAAAAAATGACAGAAATAACAAAAAATCAACAGGCATGGTTTTACTCGACCTTTGACACAGTTTGGCATCAGGGTCTAATATTTAAACTCATTTCCTTTAACTTTCCCCCAAACGGCATACCCATGATTTACTCTTTCCTTTCCAATCGCTCCTGCTCTGTACATATCTCACCCACGTTCCACTGAGGTCCTCTCTCCTACACTCTTTAACATTTTTACAGCAGATCTTCCAAAAATGAAATCTGTAAAGAAAAACGCCTTCGCGGACGACTTTGTCATCAGCTCGTCGGGAAAATTCCCGAAATTAATAATTGAAAATTTGAACCATGGCATGCTTAAATAAAGCAATTATTGCAAAGACTGGAAACTAAACATTAACAACGCCAAAACAGAAGCTATCTTTTTTTCTCGTTGCACCAGCCTCCGGAAACTCCCCAATCGCAATCTGACTATCAATAATTTTGACATTAGTTGGAACAATGAGGTAAAATATCTGGGTGTCACACTAGACAGAAGACTTACCTTTAGTAAGCACCTCGATATTAAACTGATAAACGGAGAAAAATTAATGAAATTCCTGTATTTTTTCTTTAATAGAAAATCAAAGCTAACACTTAAAAATAAACTACTTATCTACACCTCGATTATCAGACCAGTATTGGTCTATGCATGTCCAGTTTGGTCGAGTTGTGCAGCAGTTCATCTAACTAAGCTTCAGAGGTTTCCAAAACAAGACTCTAAAAAGAATTTTGAATCTGCCTCCCTGGCACAGTACAAACGATATCCATAGAAAGACGAATATCAAAAGATTATCACACCATTTGGTAAACATCTCTGAAAAACACAACACAACGTTTAATGTACCGCGAATGGCGGTCACCTCTTTGTATTTTTAGTTTAGTCGTAGATGTTTTGTCCATAAAATTAGGTAGGAAATAAGGTAGCTAGTATATTTTAATTTAAAAATAATAGGCAAAGGGTTTTTTTTTCAAATTTTTCCCTGTATTAAACTTTCGCGGCCATCAACATAAAACAAATCAAAATCGCAAATTGCAGCAATAATATTATATGTATAGATTAGTGGCAAAAACCGTATCCTATGTAAACCCAATGTCAATAGTATTCCATTATTGTCTATGGTAAGAAATAAACTGTAACTGTAACTGTAACATAGTAAACGTGCCAATCATAACTTCACCAGTGATAAAAATAATTGCTTCAAGAGTAAAATAGTATTCAGATTAGGGTCTTCGGTTAGGATTTGTGAAGGAAACGAAAATATGTTGTGAACAATCTATTCTTGTTTGTTTTTATTAACATTATATCGGAGTGGTCTGAAAATATCCAACGAATAGTCCAAATCACAAACCATTTTTGTTTTCCACAAACTTAAAAAGAAGATTTGCTTAAACGCGAATGCATAAAATGATACAAATTGTACTATGGAATGCAATCAGAAATCCGCCAGATTGGTTTAGAAAGATGATCGGAGCTCAAAAGGAAGGCGATAACTACCAAAACTGAGTCAGCCGGTGATCGGCAAAGATCGTATAGCTTCAAGCGGAATGAGGTTAATAAAGTGTCATAATATGTACTCCCTTTCACCTTCCTAGCAATTTGAAATGAATAGATTTGTTGGTGTCGTCCCAAAGTCGGATCTCTTCCAGACGCCACAGGCGCAGGTTTGCATGCATATTAGAATTGCGTTCGCGAACTGCCTTGCAAGATCGATCCAGCCTTTTGATCGTCGTTTATAATCGGTTGATACGATCGAACTCCACCGGGGATGTTGAAAAAAATAACAGAGAGAGCGAGAGATAGAAAGTCCTGATGAAAGAGGGAAAAATGACTCCCGATCGTGTATTTGTCACAGTCAGGACTTTGATATTGGCACAGCATTTGCGACTTGAGCGGAAGGCAAATAAAATCGATTTCAGCTCGAAGGTAGGATATAGGACAATGAAAATTAAACAAGAAGAAAGAATAGCGACAGATCGAGCGTAAACGATTCCACTGGTTTGGTCTTCGGAGTTGGCGATTGTTATTACGCTGCTGGAGTCGTGACCGGGGTGCGAGGGGTCGGTTTCGAAAGGATCGGGTGCGGGGAGCGATTCAAATTGAACTCGAAAAGCGAACGGCTCTGCGTCCCGCCGTTGCAGGATCATTCTACGTCTTCTGTATGGGACCGCAAATAAGCACCATTAACGCCAGCAAGGAGATCCTCCCTCCGAAAGGCACGAAAAAGGGAGGTAGAATTATGAAAACGATTGGAAGTCCGGCATTCGTCTGTCGTACGTGTAATCAATGTTATCAGCAGATGCTAATCGCGCCGCACGGACAGCAGAGGCTGCTTCAAGTCCTCTGCGGAACGCAAGGGGCCCTGAAGAAATGGGCCTCGCCGAGCAACGCGCCCGAACTTAAACCGTAATACGCTCCGCAAGAGGCTCCTGATAGATCTGCTCAATTAAGGCGCCACGAGCTGTCAGAGCAGCGAGCGACATCGCAGACCCTCCCGAAAGGCCTTGTGATATCGTCACATTTTGACGATCCTCCGCATCTTCCGAACCTTCCTGGGCTGGTCGGCATCGCGATCGGGGCTGAAGTCTGCTTTGTTGGGCTGTCACTTAGCTCCTGTGGTGCGCCGCCGATGCTGGTGGATTAACTGGCGCTAGCGAAGCGTTGAGGACCGGTCTCCCTTCTGGAAAGGCTTTGCATTTCATCGCATTCCTGTTCGAGAAAGATGGTTGAATAAGAACTTCAAACTGAAATTTAAAGGGAAGAAACTGTATGAAATGTTTGGCGTGAGTACTTTTGGAAGAAATGGTTCGTGCCATACAAGATTGCATGAAATGTTTTAAGAGAAATCATATAAGAAGATGCGATATTCACAGTAAGTCTGTTGGTTTAATCAACTCTGATTACATCACTCTACTTTTTAAAATGTTCGTGCTTCAAAGTTGGGTGATTCCGATTTAAATTCTTCAGATGAATCTTTCAATGAGAGATTAAAGTAACAGATAAATTAACCTGCAAAAAGTCACGAAAAAGGCAAAAAGATGTCCTCCCTCCGTTATTTTGCCGTCTCATCCTTGCCAATCAAATAATCTTAAAGATTTGTGACAGATTCATGAAGGATGCATGAGACTAACGATTGTTTCGAAAGTTGCAACAATGTTTTCCGATTTGAATCCCAAAAAATTCGTGAATCAATCCGCTTGAACCTTGGGTGAAAGAGTGGATGAATTTCGCCTAAAGGCTCCTTAGAGACAAATCTAGTTTGCTCACAATCGTCCTCTTAAACTCATATTATATTCTAACCTCAAACGACTTCTAACTCTAGTGATAAAATCGCTTCAGTAAAATATATCTCACTAGTTCTAAGTGGTTTATTCTTCTAAATACTCAAACAAGTAGAGCATTTGCGTCAAACAGTACTACGTAACGTAGCTAGTAGTTGACGTCAAATAAAACAAAATAGTTATTGTGCCATACACTTCAAAGGATTCTTCATTTCTTCACCGTTTCACGTTTCGGTATCCATCACGGAGGAAAGTTTCAACAATCGAAATGCTCGCTGCCTTAAATGCTGCTGGTTCGCGTACAAAAAGTTAGCACCAAATATGAAAGGTCAGACATTGCGGAACTTTCACCGTGGCAGGTTACACTTAAAAACCAAGCAAAGTTTGTCCCAAGACATTTTGCCACGAGCAGGAACGGTTCACGTTCGATTCTAAGGTCCGGCAACGTGAGACGTCCGTCTGGTTGCTTGGAAGCCTCTCGGCGACGTATTGTTCAGTTTTCTGGAAAGTTGTGCTTTGTAAAAATTTTTCTCTAATTTATAACAAAACCTCAAAACAAAAAGAGTTTTCTCGGAACCTTTCCTTGCGTGATGTAGATTCTGGGAGTGAACAAAAAGTGTCACGTAATCATGAAACCGTTCATGTTTATATGTTCTTGAACCTCTGATAAACTTAAGGTCTATTGATGAAGCGATTTGGGTTCGCTTGAATAAGATTAGAGTTATCACAAGCACTTACCACTCCAGTTTGTATTCATTTTCTTTTAGCTTGTTTAAATTAACTCTAGATTATCCACGGTCGGATTATCCACTTTGTAGATTATCCTAGAAAGTCTCAGGTCGTCGTTCCATAGAATTAGTAAGACACTTCGTTTAAGTCCTACAACGGTTCTGTTTCCTTCGTTGTTACAATTGAAGTGATTAATGGCCATAGACAGGATTTTACAAGCACAGCACAGACAGGATAAATAAATAAGAAATAAATAAGAATTTCACCTCTTCCGCCTTTTAAATAAATTTGAAGTGTGCTTTCAAAACAACGCACATTGAATACAAAAATCAAAACCCTATGCAACATATTGCACTAATTCGAAGTTAATAAATGTAACACCAAAATCTTAAGGACAAATGGAAAATACATGCGATCGAAAACATCACCATCACTTGTGCGAAAAGCAGTAAATAACTCGGACAAACGTCAAAAAAGAAAAGCGTTATCGAACAAGCGTTACCGAAATGCTTACATTATTGGACAAAACAAGTGCAACTCAAATCGAGCAAACATATAAAGCATGACTAAACTTCTATATTTCGGAATCGAAATCGAGCAAGTCACAGAAGTTGTCGGGACAGTAGTCTAGATGTTCACTACATGATTATTGTAGCGATTATGTGTCCCCAGACGGTTCACCGGCAGTTTTATGTTGCCGAGAGCCATTTTGCGCTGGTCAAAACAAGTGCAACTTCTCTCTTTCATCGACTTATTTCTCTAGAAGTGTTTAAAAAAAGGTCAAACATGGTTTCTTTTGTTGACTAAAGTGTTGTTTCTTGCGTAATTGTACCAAAACAAGATCAATATTGCATAATAAATATTGAGAAAGGTCAACACTCATGCTTTCCTTATATTCATGTTGTAAGACACTAAAATGGCTCCTGACAGCCTTGGATAAGGGCTATGAAAAAATAAATCGATTATGACAAGACCAGAATGTCACAAAAAACAAGTTGTGATGGATACCCATGGTGAAAAATTGACCGTTTCAAGACTGTGCTCAAAATGTCGTTCAACCCGAAAGATTTCTGTGGGCAATAATAGAGGAAAACAACGGTCCACCACGTTCAAAGAAGACTTTTTGATCGTCAGATCCATTAAGAAGGATCCTTTTAAATCTTCCTTCAAGGTGCAAACCGATTTACAGTTATCTGTATCAGGCCAGACATTTGGAGGACGTCCTTTTGATGCCGGATTATTCCCTGCGGAGATACCTCTGATATCACTTAGGAACCAGACGAAAAGTTTTGCTATTTGCTCAATCTCTGGTAGTGCCGAAATGGCGGGCGGTTCTGTTTAGTGGTGAGACAAATTTTAACATCTTCAGAAGCGACGGGATTTGCCGTGTACTTCGGCCTACTGGCAAATGTTAGAAGCAAGGTACTGCCAGAAGACGGTGAAGCATGGCGGAAGCAATGTGATCGTCTGGGGATTTTTTTCTGTGACTGGCCTTGGTCTAATTCATCAAATCGATGGAATCATGGACCGTTTCATGCAAAATAAAGGCCTTAAAAATATTATGCTGCCTTTTTCTGAATTGAATATGCCATAAAAATGGATATGCCAACAGAATAACGACCCTAAGCATACCGCCAAAGGGATCAAACAGTGGTCTAAGGATAACCAAATTATGGTGATGGACTGGCCACCCCAACCTCCAGATCTGATCCCTATAGAGAACCTGTGGGAGATCGTGAATCAGCGAATTGATCATGAAGGTGTTCAAAATAAGGATCAGTTGTGTACACAAATCAGGAAGACTTGGCCAGCAATTCTGCAAACTTATTAACAACCAGATAGACTCTATGCCTCGCAGATGCAAGGTCGTAATTGAAAATAAAGGATTCTCTACGAAATATTGAAAGCCAAATTGAGTTTGGTATGCAACACGGGAAGTTGCACTTGTTTTGTCCAGTGGAAAACAATGATTTTCATTATTTTATTTGTCAGGAACACTTATGTAAGAATGATGATTTTTATCGGTACAGTTAACATGGAAAGTGCTTTATCTACAAACTAAAAATCATTTTTCGCCCAAATTATTTTTTTATAAATCTTCAATGCAGAGTTTTAAGAATGTGATTGACTAGTTGCACTTGTTTTGTCCAATACTGTATATGATATACTTATATGCTACGTTTGCTTTAGAACATTTATTGGGTACGCAACACCAGTATTTAATAAAACCATAAACAACTCATTTAAAGAAACCCCAATTGCACTTCTGAAAATGGTACTGACCGTTACAAACTGGTTTATTCAAAAAGAGCTACACGCAATACTTAACACAAAACTTGAGAAACACGAAACACTAATAAATATAGCACATCGTAACAAAAACAAAATATGATAAAATATCTTTCAATATCCATTGAAAAAGATTGCACTGGCTTTATTTCGACAACTTAAATAATTTTACATACATTACTTCGATGCACTTTATTTTAAAGCCACGTTGTGTCAACAAAAAATGTATGATGGTTATGCCTTGGGAAGGAACTGAAATGTTCTAACCTATTTGCACCAAACGTTGTATCGAAGTTTGAAGTTCTACGTCTTCTGACAATGAGGAACAGAATATGACAGAGACGTAGAGTAAAACATCCGAAATGATATGCAAAATTGTCTGCCATTCTGTATCGGTTGCGATCTCTCAAGTGAACCTACGATAGCTGCGTACGCTACTCAGGGCGCCCCATCCACCTCCAAGGATCAAGAAAGAAGACAACAAACACACTCACACACATACGCACGCAGAGTACAACATCCTCGGACGGATTAATCATGACATAGGGCGACAAAAATTTAATGCGGGCGGAAGTTGCCGACATGCCTGCTCCAATTATCCGGCACAACCAGACGGAACAAGGCCGTGCGCTCGCAGGTGTAGCAGGTCGGTTCGAAACAGGTATGAGACGTCGGACGTCGGAGCCGGTGGAAAAGAAGGGTCATCATTTTGTTGCGCTTGTTTTCCTGTTGCTTTATTTTTCGGATGTTCTTACTCCTTTGCCCAGGGAAGCTCCATTTGCGAGTTTCGCGGCCGCTTAATCGGTTCCTGCCGCAACCCTGCCTCCTTCCCTCCCTGCTCGTACAACGCGGGAAGATGCACTGGCAGTGACCACCCCCATGCCGCTGTATTTATTATTAGGAAGTTTCCTCCGCGTCCGCGTGGAAGGCACGTCGTCACGGAAAAGGGGGACAGGACGGACCCTCAACAAGGTATAATATTAATCCGTATCATCCGTCCGGGCGGGCTTATAAGCAAGTCTGACACCGCCAACTCCTCGTCCTCCTCCTCCTCCTCCTCCTCCTCCTTTCACCAATGATGATGGCCCGTCCGGTAGAAAATTTACGGCCGCCCACACCGCACGAATGCGAAGGGGGTGGAGGGGAGGGGGAGGTGGGGACCCACATCCATTCGCATCGGCAGCAGATGAGCGCGCGGTAGTCGAACCGCAAAACCAATTTTCTTTTATTGCCATCGCAATTCATCATTTATTTTAATGAATGAGAGAGGGACTGCAAAGCTAAAATAAAATAAGGCAGAACACGAAGTAGGAAAAATGGCCTCCTCCACACACGAGGGGGGTGGGGGAGGGGGGGGGTTCGTCAGAAGCTGGGGAAAGTTTGATTGTTTCAAATCTCCCACTATTCACCCTTTCTTTCCCCACGTCCCCCCCTTCTTCAACCCACCCACGCACTCTTGCAGGAAAAGGACGGGTCGAAACAAAGTACGTCAAGTGGTGCTTACGGCATTACAGAAAACAGCACGGAAAACTCACCCCCTGGCTCATCTGACAAGACACGGGGAGGATGGGAAACGTATATTGACAGCACGCCGGTAGGTTAGTCAGTAACTACAACTTAATAATTAAATTATACACTGTAAACTATTAACTGAAATAAAAACAAACTAACAAAAACATGTAACGGAATTTTGAGCACGTGTGACCACCTTTAGCAATTCGTTCTGTAAATTACGATAATCTGTGTATTAAACGTCGGCTTTATTTTTAGTACATTTTCACACGTATTTTTTCACTTATCGTTGGGTTTCAGAAATTTAAACGAAAAAGTTAATATTCTATAATTGATTTAAAAATTGATGAAAATCATGTACTTTTTTGTGCTTCGGGTCAAGACGGCCGCCTTGATTAATTTAAGAGTTTAATAGGAAAATGGAAAATATGTGGCAAGGTTCAAGCATATGTGGCATGGTTCAAGGAAAGTTAAAATTAAAATAAATTGTATAGTCTCATAACGGCACAAAATTAACTTCAAACTGGCGGCGGGAGTTGTCACCTTGAGTTTCAGTTATTTGGCGAGCGTTTTCAGGGTTTTCCATTCTGGCCACTGAAAAAAAAATCTTTAGGACGAAATCCGCCTGTATTTACGCACCATTCTGCTTCATTGTGAATTCAACAACCATTTTTAAAATTTTTGGCATCTTCACCCTGAAGAATAATAGCGAATAGAGGGGAGGCACTTTTGCCCCAAAAGTTACCTGTTTTTATAACTCAATTGTTTTCGTTAAAAATTTATGATATTTTTGGCTAATCTGTCTAACCACTTTCTCTATTACTCTATTGCTAAGCGATACATACTTTCCCGATTTTTTTGTGTCAATGGGTTTTGAAAGCATACTTGATTTGGTGGAAATATTATAAGATTACTTTCCATGATGCGCAGCATAAAATATATCACAAAAATGTAAAAAGTAGACTGTTCTGCATGAAATTCGGTACAATATATCAGGAAAGAGGGGTAAACTTATCTGTATACTACATTTTATCATTCAATTACATCTTCACTGAAAAAAATGCCTGGTGGCTCACTTGCCCCAAATTCCGCCAACTAATAACTATGATTTTCCAATGATTTGTTTTACCTTTACCTGTATATTTTATTAAAAGCCTTCTAGCTGACAAGTCTGTCAAAACGACGGCTTGCTGTCGACGCATACTGTCAAAATCTTTCACAAAAATTAAACAAAAAACAAAGTACTACGTTTACTGGCCTCGCAAACGTCAACAATTTTGTGTTTTTCAACAAGACAAGCTGACTTTTTTGTATGACTGTTTTGACATGAAGCGTTTTTGACGTCCAGTACGTATTTCCTATTTTAAATGTTTTCCTTGGGTTTCTAAAATGTTTCTGCCTTTCTGTTACTGTTCTGCTGGACAAAAATGAAATATCGACATTCAATCGGAATAATGACCAGTGGTGAGGTTTACTCCGTTTCCAAATGTACTCCAACTCACATAAAACCCAAAAAAATGGCAAGCATTCCAAATGTCTCTGGAAGAAATTCGAAAAGTACCCAGTTTAGAAATACAGAAGTATCGCAAGGGGTGACGTAATAAAAATCTGCATGAGTGAGAATCGTTACTCCCCCACCTCCATTCTCCTTACTTGAACTTCTTAAAATAAGAACCCTTAACGATGAAGTACATCATGAAATGAAACATGGCGGAAGAATGTAGAATAAACCGGGCACTACCTGGAAAAACAAATCATTTGAAGTCCTTCTCAGTAATATTGAGCTTTCTGGATGGGAAACTGGACCGACATCGAACGAACAGCACCTATGAGGTAAAGCACACCCACCGACACCCACAAACACACCTAACGAAAACACACCTCCAAAAAGGCGAGACAGCTCAATATCCTTTCCCGGCCCGGAGGCTTCCACCTTGCGCACCTTCACGGCCTTAGAGGGGCGGCACCGGGCAGTGGCGGTTACGGTTGTTAGAGAGGTTTTTAATTCGGCTTTCAATCGCTCTGGTCCGATGGAAAGATAAGTCCCGGGGTTCTCGGTTCCCTGACCCGGCGCTTTGTATGTAAATGGCCGGCCGGCGAACGATTGTGTTTTTTTCCCGTGTCTGTCTGCCAATGGCAACCGTAGCTCGGAAAACAGAAAAACGCAAAAGTCGTTGGAGTCGCGGGAACCCATCCTTACCCACGGTCTAGTAGAGAAAGCTCAAAATACTTTGGATGTGGGGTATACATTCCCCGCAGTTGGTGAAAGAAGTAAGGGATTTAGTAATTTAGCGTAATGAAATATAAGTGTATTGAGAACTATAACCTAATAGTTCTTACAACCAAATGTCCTATTGAGCTTTGTTCTAGTGTTGTGTTGCATAAAATCTGTTCCAAATTTAATAGCGAATTTTACTCCTAATCACCCAGATTTCCTATGTTTCATAAAACATCTCCGGTCTACAGAAGATCCGATTCGTTAATACTTAATGTGCATCACCTACGCACCCAATGTACGTGAGGTCGTACCGTACGGTGGAACTAACGAAACCCCCCCCCCACGATGTTCACAGCTTA